>JAQIVE010002064.1:0-21481 GCA_034698285.1 Sminthurinus bimaculatus | reverse complement strand
TGTTTGACATATTAAGGAACGTTTTTAGAGGTTCGGCGGTTAGAGTTTCGACGCTTTGATTTTTTCCGTCCACACTAGTGAATAGTGTACAGTGTACAATACATAGTTTTGTACTACGTTGTGCTGAGAAAGAAAAGGGATAACAGGGGGAAAGAAAAAAGATTGTCAGATCAATAATGTAATGCGGAAAGGGTAGTACGTATGTAGTGTGAAGTGTGGAAGTGGATGATCAATAAATAATTTGTACTCAACTCCCTCAACTCTGGTCCCACTTCTATTTGCTCGCCCATGTGTCTATGTGTATGCATGTGTGTATGTGTGTGTGTATGTGGCTTATGCGGGTGGTTGGTCTTATTTTGTAGTTTCCTTTCTCTTTTTCGTCTCATCATCATCATCAACATGAAGACTTTCATGTGGGTTTTGGCTTTCCACCGTGTATTTTGTGTGTATGTGCATAGTGTATGTATACTTGACTGATTCTGAGTGTATTTGTATCCTTTTTGTTTGAGTGTGTGAAGAGAGTGCAATGGCAAAAAACAACAAAAAAACAACTCTTCATGTTATTCTTTTGTTAGTCTATGTGGTTGTTTGTTAAAGTTTTTATTGTAACGGTTTTTTAAAAATAAAGATACATTGTTGGTAATTGATTTTTGTTTTAAATTTTATTTTAGCAAAACCAAAACCTCGGCTGACTTGGTTCCTGGAAAATATGATAATTGATTCGGCGGATGACCGGAGTCGAAAAGACGGCGTTATTTTTAATCGTTTGGACTATCCAGGGCTGGGAAGAAAACATCTCAACGCCAAGTTCGTCTGTCAGGCTTTAAACAATAAACATTCTCCTCCGAGATTTGCCGAAGCTCGGCTCGACCTTTTTCGTGAGTTTACTTCTTCTTCATTTTTTATTTCCCTGGTTATTAAAAATTTTGGTAAATTTTACGTAGTAAAGTTTAGGGTGGAAGCCCATTTTAGTGTTTTTTGTCAAATGAAAATGTACAATGAAAATGTAAAGGAAAAAGAGTTTTATCGGCTTTTAAATGACAGCAACGCTGGTGCATAAAATCCTCTTTTTTGGTGTTAGTTTAACTGCCAAATCACAACAACGCGTTAAGAGTTAATACCGCATTTTCATTAAGATGTATCACCTTTTCCAGCATAAGATTTGCCATTAGAATGACCATTCCTTGATGGGCTTCTTGCTTCTCCATTAGATAAACAGACTCCATTTCCTTGGTCACCGTGTGATCTTATGTATTTGACAAGATACTTCATAATTGCACCTTCCACGTCTAAACAGCAGTATTAACCATATTGTAGTCGTATTTACTTTGTTTTTATTACACAACTTGGTGCAAATAACCCGGGTTTGTCGTGCTATAAAAAGAAACCCGGGAAAAGTTTCAGCAAGTCGTCACCACAAGTTGGCAAAAACGGACAAATGGACACTTTGTTTGTAACCCGGCTGCTTAAAGTAGTGAAAGTCTCGTTTTCTGTTAGTTAGTTGACTACATTGGGCCACTTTGTTTTTATGCTTCTTTTATTTCATTTACTGCATCTGCAGTTGGGGTCACTGTGGAAAAATGTCGAGATCGCCCCTTGCATTTTATACCTGGAATTAGTTGAATCAGTACGATCGTATTATGCAGACCGTTGTAATTAAAATTGGATGAAAAGTTCACCTTTGATTTCATTATGAAATGGGAAACAAAACTGAACGTGAAAATGAAAGAGAAATGTGACCTTGTTTTTGAAATTTTAATTAACTTGTGCATCGAATTACCAAACTAATGCAAAATGCAAACAAAAAGACCATATTAATATTATCCTTGTACGATTATTCCGTGTGGTCAAAGGTCCGATTCCGGGAAATTGAAATTGAAACAAAATACACTGATCAAAAAAAGAGCCAACGGGCCTTTTCCGTAATACATACATACATATGCATAATGCATACTCGTATTTGTTTCATGGTCGACGTTTTTTACTTGAATTTAATTGACATTGTTGTCCAACTAGTCCAAGGTTTCATACTAATCAAAATTTGTCGAATAACTGAAAAACTTGGTTTAAAATTAGGTACAAAAGTAATTAATTAATTAGAAAACTTGATGATTTGTTTCAATTTTTGGAACGCTTTTTTCTTTGTTTACGTCACAGTTCGTCCCCTAACCGCAACAATAACGACCAAGGATCCGCATCTGCTGGCAGACAAACGATATGAAATTGAGTGCATCTCCACCGGATCCAAACCAAGCCCCGCAATCACCTGGTGGAAACAAAACCGCCCCATTCAAAAGGCCGAGGAAGTAAGTCTACAATTCTTTGCAACACTTTTTATAAATACTAACTCTCATGCCTTTAAACGGTCAATATTTAAGTTTCAGACTCAAACTCAAACTATTATTCAAATTAAAATTGTGGACACGCGTTTTTTGAAAAGGACAAAAAATTGCCCACGTTTTTCACATGGGAAATCCGGAGCGTGGGAGTATTTTCGTGCATATATAAGAATGATCCCAAGCAGCATGTTTGTTGTTTGTACAAAGTATTTGCATAATTAGTCAATAATATGGAAAGCTTGCTTAAAAACTAATACATCTAAAGAAAAGACAAGAAATTGAGCCTTTTGAATTAAAAAAGTAGAGGAGTATCATACATGGAAAAACAAATTCGGTCCACCAATTAAACTTGTACAAGATGGTGAATGAAAAAGCTCGGTGACTAAGATAAAGAAAAAACGAGAGAGAGAGAGAGATAGGCAAATATGAAAAATATCAAAGGAAAACTCACAAGTATGAAAAATTGGAAGAAAAAACTCGGGAAAATTTAGACTGGGGGAGTATCAAAGGAACTTGGAATGTTCGTGGATAGTTACAAAAAGCAAACAAAAGAAAAGAGTAAAGATGAGAGAAAAGTTTGTGCAATATTCTCATTCAGTAGGTACAAACATGCATAGGTACGCACTGCAAATAAAAGAAAAAAGCTCCTTCACTTAAATTCTCTGCAAATAAGTATGCATTAAATCTGTAATGAGGGAGGTCTTGAGAAATCTTTGATGTCTTCGGTATCAAATGCACACTCATGCAGAAATCTGGTCAAGATTTTTACATTTCACATTTCTCAAGAACTACAAGTAAAGTACAAAGACAATACTCGACTTGGACTTTGCTTTGATTTTTTACATATTTTTTCTTTCATCGATTTCTTTGATTTTGAAATCCAAGGGTTTTGGTTTGATATTTAGCTTGAAACTCTGAAACAAATATTTTTTTGCGTTTCCTTCGAGTTTCATCATTCACGTTCATACAGAGTTATGAAAAAAATTCAAGATCAAGAGGACTGTTTCAATTTCAAGGGCATTTCAAGACATACTGGAAACTTTTTGCAAGGAAACTTTTTCAACAAAAGATATAAAAATACATTATGTAAATTTAAAATTCTTTCAATAAAAAATTCACAATTTCTCCAGAACTAAAATTTTTAAAAAATTACCAAGTATCAACTTGAAGAGATCAGAATGCACACACGTTTTTATTTCAACGAAAGAAGTTGTCCTTGGAAATTTTCAGGTCGTAACTCTGACCGAGTGAGAAACAAAAGTTTAATTAGTGTGTACACATGGCAACTCCCAAGCCCACAATTAATCCTCGACTTAGATTTCAGATTGGATAAATGATGGTGTAAATGAGCGCGGATAATAAAACAATAAACATAAAAATATCTACATACGTACCTTACTTTCTTACGTTCTTTCTCTACATCTGAAATTCCGAGAAGAAGCGGAATTCGCGAATTTTCAAACAAACCTTACCTGTACTTTTACTTTTACTTTTACATCTGCCTCAAGTCCAGGTTTTACTTTGAATTTCTCCACCGTTTTTTCAACCTAAATCCAGCCCGCTTGGCCTTTTGTTTGTTTGTTTGTTTGTTATTTTTTGCCCGGTACACAAAAAGGATTATTTGTGTCAGTGGACGAGAATGGGAAAATTAAAATGACTGTATGTATGCTGCATATGTAATATGTAGAAGAACAAAAACGCCGGCGTGTTTTTGTTTTGTTTGCATTTCCATTGTAATACTATGCATGTGTAGACTGTAGACAATGCACAGTACAAATATAATTTAGTTTGTACAAAATGTTTCTTTTTCTTTTTCTCTGTGTGTTTCTTTCCTTTATGTGTATGACCATGGAGCATGCAAAATAATTTGCTTATTCACTGCAAGTCTTGACATTGCCCTGCTTTCATGTTCCTTTGTTTGCAAACTATATTTATGTTCATGTCATTTTTACGTGCGAGAAAATCATGGACCTTACTTTATGTATACTGTATGTATACCGTACAGTAGCTTGATCCATGTTCCCCGGGTTTGTCCAAAGTATAATTTGAGCCCAACACGTCAGGAGGAAATCATAATCGAAACAGCCATCTTAATGCCATTCCCCTTCATCTCCACTCTACATAATATAGTATAATATGTGTAATGTGTACTTGATTCAAATGCTGGCTCTCAAAAAATACTTATTTTATTTTGTACAGGCTCTTAATTTTTTCTATGCTGAAAGTGTATTGCACAATATAATAATATGCGTAATGTGCCCAGTTTATTTATTATTTCCCCGGTGACTTGCCCAAAACATTGTGCTAACTGAAAATTGTCAAAGTCGCACATTTTTTCCCATAAAGACAAAGACATAATAATAAAATAAATAAAAAATGTAATTTTGACACAAACTGCAACGATGGAAATGAGTAATGAGCGTCCTGTTGCTTAACGGGCAAATTAAGTACAATAGTTTTGCTATGTATAGCAGAAATTGTGTAAAAGGTAAAATTAACTGTCAAATTTAATACAAATTAACCATGGACTGATTAAACACCAAACTAAAAATTTGATGTCATTTTTCGTCAGTAGACCATTGTTTGGTGGAAAATTTCTTGACAACAAGAAAGTTTTCCCAATTCTTTATGCATATATTTGGCGACGAACAATCGTTTGAGGGAATTTGGGAAAAATCTAAATGGAATTTAAAGAGGGGATTAAATTTCGGGAGGATTTTCATTCCTTCCGCTTTTTTCTGAATTTTTTTATTGAAAAAGAGCTTGCGGCGGGTGGAAATTGTTGCTGAGGAATTTGAATTGAAGTTTGAGTTTGAATTTGAGTCAGAGAATCGGTTTCAGTCTGCGGTTTAAAAAGCGACGAATAAAAAAAGCCGTGAGTGACGGCGGGTAAAAAGTAACGGTTAAATTTTTGTGTATTTCTTACATGGTGTTTTTTTCTTGTCTCTCAAACTTTGTTGTGTGTTGCAGGTTATATCGGAGGACGGGAACGTAACGCGGAGTGTTATAAACTTGGTGCCCGGGATTGAGGATGACGGGAAAGTGTTGACGTGTCGAAGTGAAAATCCCAAGATTGCAGACAGCGTCGTGGAAGATCGCTATAGGCTCAACGTCCTCTGTAAGTTTCACTTTCTCTTGTCGTTTCTTCCCCCCTTTTCCCCCGATTCCAGCTTTCACCCTCATATTTTATTATTATTATTATCATTATTTCATCATCGACAGAAATATGTATGTATACATATACATATGTATGTGTATAAAAACAAGGCGGAAGTGTTTGTGTGTTTGGACGAACTGCATTCCGCTGAGGATTTTCCCCGCCCTTCCTGTTGAAAATTCTTTTCATCTTCCGCGTGCAAATGGTCGCATCCGATGTCGTTGCTGGTGACAGCATACACGTACACATATATGCACATTGTACATACACGCATATTAGTCTGGCTCGATTCAACCATTTTTTTTCAATTTAGAACCCCTGAATTCTATCCTTCTTAAAAAACGTACAAAATTTCCTGGAAATGGTAGGAAAAGGAACCTGAATTTTAAAAGATCAGGAAAAATCGGGCCAGACCACCAATGTCTCGATACATATGTGTGTATACAGAAAAAGAGACACAAGGAGCAGGGATATGAATGCCAATGTCAATGCCATGACACTCTCGACAGCCTTTGGGAAAATTCTTCATTCCTGTCGCTTTTTATTTCCTAACCCTTCCGCTTCCTATATTCCCCCCTCTTCCCTGTCTTTACTCTACACACTCCACTTTGTTTTGTTTCTTCTTCTTCGTCTTCTCCATTTTTCAGAAAGTTTTATTGCACTTTTTTCAACAAATCACGGAAAACAAAGGACAGTGTCGCCAACGTCGTCAAGGCGATATCAGCCAGGACGATATCAAAAGTGTACTTTTCAATGTTAGAAAAACTTTGTTTTTTGTCCTTTACTACACATATGTATGCATCTAACTGTAGAAATCTTCTCGACGTAAAAAAAGGTTGAAAGAAGAAACTGCTAGAAGGAAATACTAATTAATGAGTTGCACAATTCCCTTGTAGCTACTCTGGCCTTTGATTTCCAATTTTCATCTCAATTAAATTTCATTTATCTTGAAATAAACTTTTTAGCTGTTCAAAGATTTTGGGAAACCCATGAGAAACATTGGAATTTCCAATGCACTTTTAATATGCCAGATTTTTACGGGATTTTTATTAA
The DNA here is from genome assembly GCA_034698285.1 of Sminthurinus bimaculatus. NCBI lineage: Eukaryota > Metazoa > Arthropoda > Collembola > Symphypleona > Katiannidae > Sminthurinus > Sminthurinus bimaculatus. The sequence continues at coordinate 14,932 of JAQIVE010002064.1, read as the reverse complement.
ATTACGGCGTAAAATTAAAATTATGGCGAAACGCACGTTTTGAAATTGGTGCAAACTTTTGTTTTTGAAAATATGGCTTCTTTTTTTCTGGGTGCTTTCTTGATGCTTCTCGTTTATTATTTTGCGAACTGTTTCAACGGCATGTTGAAACAGTTTCGCTTGCTTTTTTGTATAATGTTTTTGCTTTTTCTCACAACAAGATATGTATAGCCTAAAAGGAATAATATGTATCTACATAGCATACAGGATTATAAAACAAGGTTGTGTGCACGCACAGTGCACAATCATCCATTGTCCCAACTCTCTTTATCTCCCATATTTCCGCATAGAAATTTTCTATTGGCCTTGCTTTCACTTTTACTTTCACTTTTGTTTTTACTCTCGCTTTCACTTTTAAGTTTGCCTTTGCCTTTGCCTCAGCCTCGGCTTTTACTTTCAATTTCGAGTTGAGTTACGATATTGTTTAAGAAAAGGGTGCCTTTATATTATAGTATATTATATTATATAGATGTGGTATAATAAGCATACTTTTCCTTTATACCCAGATTTAGATTTCTTCATATCACCGCACAGTTTGAACAGAGGAGAACAAACGACGGTTCTTCGGTTTGGGTTGGGATGGAGAATACGTATAATAATATTATTTCTACTACATTTCCCTCTTCATCCTTTTACTCCATCCTATTCCTATTCCTCCCCCCCTCCCCCCAATATTTTTCCATGGAGAAAAGGGGGTGGAGGTAGAGGAAGGATAAGACAAAGACGGAGGGACACGCGTATATATAAAAAACAGAAACAGTTATGGATAACAGTTATGAGCCTTTTGAATCCAAGTTTGTGGCTAAGTTTAGTTTTTCCCAGGCTTGTTTTTGTTTCTGCTTTCCCTCCTTTTCTATCCTACTTACGGTATATATTTATTATATCAGTATATAGATAGATACAATATCTTGAAAAACAGCGAGGTGGAAGTGAATCCGTGTTCATGTCCACGTACTTACATACATATAAATACATTGTCTAAATCCGAATCCGGATGAAGAAACGATACGATAGTACACATTTCCCCCATCTCTTTAGACAGTAAAAAGTCCATTAGGGAAGCTCTGCTGTCTCTGTTTAAACCAAACCAAACCAAAGCAATCGACGTGCGGGAATATGTACTAAAATGTTTTTCCACGTCCACTTTGCTCGCTCTCTCTCTCTCTCTCAACCCTCGTTTGATTCTCGCTCAAAAGAAAAACTTTATTAAAGAGTTGGATACGTCTCGATAGTTACATTCAATTTTTATTGGAGGTTTCTTCCCTTCCCCCCGGATTCCATGTATGTATGTACCTAAAAGTCTTCCGTTTGAGGTTGGAGTTTGTCTCCGCTTCATTCATTTTTTCTCAGCTACATGCATCTGTATATCTTTCATAGACCTTGGAAAGGGAGCCGCCTCAAGGATGATCAAGGCGGAAGGATACACACTTTCCCCACAGTTTCTGGTTCTGGAAAACTTTGCCATTGCTTTCTCCGGGATGATGATGATGATTCTTCTTATGTATCTACAATCTACATATTAGCGCTTCCCTGCAAATGGAATATGACAAGTTTGGTAATCCCAAACAAGGCAAGATGCGGATTAGGGATATCTCAACTGTGTGGGTGATAAGTGCACGTATGTTTCGACAGTATCGGGGAATAATCCTCCTCATAAGATAAATGAAGTCTGCCAAATGGTATCGCGTGGCAAAGAGTGGTGATGGGGAGACAAGAGAAAGAGCAAGTGAAAGCAAAAGAGAAAGCGGGGGAACAAAACAAAAGATGGTTCATCCACATGCACAAGTTTCAAGTTCAAAATCAAAGGGATCAACTTTTGATCCCTTTGGTTTTGCTACTCATGCCATGTATGTATGTATGTATGTATGTATGCAGATTGTAGATTATGTATCATGTTAATGACGAATATGCAGCAGCAGAATGAACGAATGAATGTGGGCGAGTCAGCCCTCTTTTTCCTGGGCCAAGATTGATAGAACCACATTTTTCTTGCTGTCTCCTCCGAGAGAAAACTCCGAAAGTGTGAAAGTTTCAACTAATCGGGAGAAACCTTTTCTCAATAATTTGGGTAATTTTCGGGGAAACAGGGAAGGGATACAGCAAAAAGTATGCATCTATTTATAATCTTAAATATCAGAATCCTCCGAATCCGTCCACACCCGAACCCCTACCCGTACCCGCAGACTTTGGGGAAATCAGAGGATATCATGGCAGATGTTTCTTCTTCTGAAAAAATTGGGTTCATCTATTACCGCCATTTCGATCCTCAATCCTCAAGGTGGGAAGCAAGGACACATTTGTCACATTTGTTTGGAGTTGGAGTTTCCAAGAAAGTATCCGTGATTTTTTCAATTATTTACTTTTCACAGAAACTTTGAGCATCACTTTTGTCTTTGTATTTGTCTTTGTCTTTGTGTGGGATTTGAGTTAATTTTTTCACCGTGTACCTTTTAGCGACAATCTTACAATTACTGGATTGGACATTTTAGTTTCTTGACTGTGGCTTCATACATGTAAAAATGTGGAACTATTTTATTATGAAAAATTATGTCCAAAAACCCTCTTTTTTGATACCAATTTTACAACTGATCTTCATTCAAAACTCAAGTCAAAAGCCTGTACATGAAAATGACAGGAAAAAATATACGCCTTTTTACCATCTTAAAATTGCCATTGCAAAACTGTACAATACAGCTAGACATGTTTTCCAAATTTGCAACACAAAAATTATGTAACACCCTCATAGAGAAAAAGTGTTATTTGCCCCGTAAATCAGAATACATATGTATGTACTCATCCATATTAGTACATGTATTGCGTTTATCATAAAAATGGATGGAGAAACAAAGAGAGAAAGCGGTGTAAATTGTGAATTTAAATTGCACTCCTTTCGAGACACACCTTTTTTGTCCAGAAACAAGAAGACGAGAAGGAAGGAGTTGGCAAAATGGGAAAGAGTGAAAGTGAGTCGAAACAACATGGTGAAAGTAATCGATTTTTTCAATAGGAGCCCAGCACACACAACAAAACAAAACAAAGGCATGGAGAAAGCAGGAGAAAGCAAGAGGAGGCCGGGCAAAACAGGGACAATGTATCACCCGCAGATATACTTTAATGCTGTAGAATCCTCCAATCCACAATCTATGCGTAAATGTGTACATTTTGCACATCCCCGTCCAAACACACACTCGAGGAGCTAACACATCTGTATCTGTTTATTTATAGTGTACATACACGTATGAGCGTCTACAATGTACGTTTATACAGAACGTCACATAAACAAGAGTTAAGTGTTCCAGTATTATGAAAGGCTTTTCCCGTTCCCTCGTTTTTTCTCTCCCTGTGTGTGTGTGTTCATCCTCTGCCCTTCTCCATCCTCTGTTCAAATCTTCTGCTTTTAACATTTTTATTGTTTATGTACAAGCTTAGGAATTTTTTCCACCGTCTCTTTACTTTCTTCGTTTTTTCGTCTTCTTTTTTCCTCTCTCGCTTCCATCTTCAAAGATTTCTTGTACAGTTTTGCTTTCACTCTCTTGCACAACGCCGACACCATCCCCAGACCACAACACAACACAACAGCTTTTTTATTCCTAATCGCAACGTATATTTTCCCATGTTGTACATACATACCATTCTCTCGCACTTTCTCTGCCATTTTTGCTGTTCATCATATTATCTATGTGTATACACTATACACAGAGAGAAAGCAGGCGAAACGATGCCTTTTATATTTATTTTCTATCCAAACTAAAACAAAGGGAGCAGAGTAAAGGAAGGAAAGGATAGGATAGCAGGGATTGAAAAGAAAGAAAGAAAGACGAGGACAGCCAACGCAGGAATTATGCAGAGTATCGATTAAGCCTGGAGAAAACAGTGACTGGAGAGAATGGCATCAAATGAAATGGAAATGGAAATGAAAGTGGTGGCAATCCCCACATTGCTGTACGATGATCATGATCATGATGACAATAATATCCATTCCATCTGAAAAATACCGCCTTACGGCCATAACTTTTGTGTATTTCCTGACTTCACAATTCAATCGAGCAAAGAGCAAAGAAAATATGTATGTATGTATCAGGGAGATAAAGATATGTTGAGGGGAGACACATAAAGTAAATATATGGACGGAGCAGGATTATAACTGTCAAATAAAATTGTGGAAATATTTTTTACGGCGGTAACAACGAGGTTTGACATATATATACAGATAATGTACCATAAAATACAATGTATTGTACATTGTACATTTTACTGTACAATATAAACAACTGATTTGAATATTTTTTAATTCTGCCTTTTTTCCCGGGAAAAAATATTTTCTGAGAACCTTTTGGAATTTTTTGGCGTTTTCCAAAAATTCCGCTCACTTGACTTTTGAAATGAAAGAGCATAAAATTTTTCAAGTAAGGAACAAAAGACAAGAGCGGAGTTTTATTGTGGGAAAATTTGACGGGTGCAAGCACTGTGCCCATTCATTCACAAAGGCAAACTGTAAATAAATATTATGCAGGGCAGAGAGAGAACAGGGTTGAACGGAAAGTAATTAGAAGAGAGGAAGAGAGGGAGGATCAAGGAAAGCAGAAACTAATAGAGGAAGTAAAAGAGAGAGAGAGAGAGAGGACGGAGAAAGCGACCGAGACCTTTGAGACAGATAAAGGGAGAAAGTGGGAGAAAGCAAGAGCCAGAGAATGAGAATGAGACAGAAGAAGAAGAGAGAGCGAGGGGTTATTATTATTACTGTTATTTGTTGACAGAAATTCGATAGAACTTTGCCAGCCCACAAGCCCGATAAGGGACCGTTGTGGTAATACATCATAATAAATAATGACTGCAAAAAAAGTCTGTCCTAGCTTAAAGCTTAAAGGCAGTCGTCGTCGTCGTCGTCGCAGAAACAGAATAGGATAGCAGAGAATAGAACAGACCAAGAAGTGCAGGCAAAAGAAGATCAGAGAATGGGACAAAACACAGACACAGAATATGAGGGAGAAAGGAGCCCTGCAAACTTTCACTCCTTTCTCTTCCCCCTGGTTTACTCACTCTTGTGTATGTATCCCTGTTTTGGTTGTCGTTTTCATTTTCATTTTTCCACAAGAGTCAGCAGCTTTTTCCACGTTTCCTTTGTGTCTTTGTGTCCCGATTTCGTTCCCTGTCCTTCTCTACATATGTACTGACTCTATGTATAAAATCGGGGCCTCCGCTTTTGAATTCTCCTTTACATATGTGTACATAAGTAAATATATTTATATAAACTCTTGGTCGTGCCGCTCCGTATCAGAATATTGTTGGATTTTGAGATTTTTCACTCAAGCTTTCTCTTTTGCTGCTGCTTTCTTTTTCCAGTCTCAGCAGTTTGAAGGCCCGTCTTTATAAATATTGTATTATAAACACAGTTTAGATTTATGTACGATTCCGCCCTTCATCTGAGTGCCCCATATTTTTTCTTTCCAAACATGCTAACGTAAAAACTGTATGTATAAAGTATAAACCTTTTGTATAATATGCTGTATGGGAAAAAATCGATAGAAGCAGACTGAAATGTATCGGGAGGCAAAAAGATGATGATCGAAGCGTGGAAAATGCGGAGACATTCACAAGTGTATCTATCTGTAATCTGTAGCCTGTCAAAACATCGTTATTTCTACCTTGTTAGTGTTAACAATGTATCGCTTACATTATGTTGTACAAAGTATCAAATCAATCGATGCTGTATTGTAAAATGACTTGAATTTCATCGCAAGTCATCATTGACATTGTCATGGCCCAAAAAAGTGGGGAGCAAACACTAAATAATTGATGTCTCTATATTTATTTTCAGATGCCCCAAAAGTCACTTTGCAGCTCGGCTCCAACATGAATCCAGATGACATTAAGGAGGGCGACGACGTCTATTTTGAGTGTGGCGTCAAGTCCAATCCAACCTATCATCGACTCTCCTGGTTTCATGAGGTAAGCTTTTTAACAATTTCTTTCAAAAATCTATCCAAATTAATGCATTTACATATGTACATAGAGTTACATGGAGTTTAAGCGTAAAATATCCAAATTTTGTTTCATTTTCTTCGGGGTTGGCTCAAAGGAATTTAGACAGATTTTAGACTAAATTTTTGGGATAATGGGAAATAGAATTAGGAATTACATGCCTTGCCGGCACATTGTATGAATATAGAATACCTTTGTAGATGGATGCTTAGTATGAAAATAATGGATAGAGCACACTAGAATACATATGTATGTATGCACAAAGAAGGTGGGAATCTCTCCCATATGTTGAGCACTGTGCCTTGTGCATTGTCCACATTCACAATTTGTTCCCTTTCACTTGATCCGCGGGTCTGTGATGTTTAATTAATTCAAGTCAATACCTCAGATGCCAGAGTCTCCGGGTAAGTTTCCCCCTTACCGTGGATTGGGATTCGGATTTGAATTTGAATTTACCTGGAAGCAGCCGACCAAGCGAACCAAAATTCATTGAAGGCAACGGCGAGGCAAAATGAAGAGTAAAGCAAATTAACAAACAACAAGCACAAAAGCACACAAACAAACAAGTAAACCGGGGAAGCACAAAGCTCAAAGGAAGAATGACTATATCTATTTCAGGAATTGCAGTTATTTCACCTTTGAGGTCCGCCATCCCCTTTTTAATGCAGATTTTCTGTGGGATGAAAGGAGAAATGATGGGAATTTATGCAATTTATTTATACAATTTTCCCCAACAAAATATCCTCCTCTGTTTTTCCACCTTTTAAATAGTTTCCTTGAAATTCAAGGGGTTGCATTTTTCTGCACCGTAACGACGATTCCACGCCATTTAAAATCCTACGTACAGTTTTCCATACTTAATTTACCGGACTTTACACCGCTTGACTGCATCCTTTTTAACAGTCGGTTGCAAGTCCGTGGGCACTAAATTTGATGGGGGAGTTTACTAATTTTCCTACACATATAAACTTAATGAAGAATGTTTTGAATGGTCATATATAGTTTATTTAATCGATAAAATTTTCACCGGGACGTTAGTTATAGTTGTGCTTGTATATATGTGTATATGTAGTTTTCCTAAAATAAAAGCTGATGGCAAAATGTCTACGTGAAAATTCTGTCTACGACCTACGTGTTAGCTTGTCTAAACTTTATGTGCATAGTGAATAGTAAAAGGTTCAAGTTTAAATATTTGTAGACTTGCAGGGTTCTTAGAAGCGGGCATTAAAACTTGTCCCGAAAAGGAAATTGTAAGAATACGAAGAAGAAAGCAAGGGGAAAACTTAACAGTGTTCTTTCTGTATGAATATTTGTGTGTATGTGTACAGTGTACAGTATCAGCGTTAGACGCATAAATGGAGGGAATCCTTGTCATGCCTTGTTAAAGTTCCACATTGGGCTGCCATTTAAACTATGCAAATGTTTTGTAATATGGATACAAATACGGATACGAAGGTCTGGTGGGCAAATATTGAGGAAAGTTGGAACGAAGACGGAGACAGAAACAGAGGGACAAAATACATACACACAAATTGCAAAAGTTTGCGGTTGTGCCTCATTACGCAATTGACTTGCTTTGGCGAACCGGCTCCGGTTCCGACTTTGACTCTGACTCTGACTTCTTCTACTCCTGCATGCTATGTTGGTACGTTTGTTTCCTTGTCTGCCTCCATAAAATTTCGAATCCAGCTGCCTTTCCTTCGTCTTGAGTTTTGGTCGTCCTCGTCGTCGTCGTCACCACAGTACCGTCGTCGTCCTGGAGAAAATATATACATAAGTAGCCCTCGCCGCTAGTGAAATTTCTTTGATAGTGATATCTTTTATGTGAGCCGCTTGTATCTATGTATAATCTATCTGCACGCACACACTACATATAGACAAAACTTAAAGACGGTCTAAGGACAAACGTATGTATGTACGTAATTATGAACTGCAGTTGTATACTTATAGTCAGACAGGTGAAGAAAACTTGCCACATCCTCCAGACTTTGGACGTTGTGGGAAAACATTCACTCACAGTAGACAGACTCATAGTGAGTGCGTGCATTTGCTAGATAGTTTGGCAGTTTGCGAGTGCACTGTGCACTTTATTCCGTGTAGAGTCTACATCACGTTTTTATGTACATTAGCTAAGCATATTTTATCAGGTATACTGTAGATACATATGCACCATTTTTCCAGCAAGTTTTAGCCCTCCAAAAAGTTGCCCAGGTTTAGTTGCTAATTCCGCGGTAAATTCCAGGCCCAAACGAGATTCACAGTCAAAGTCAAAGTCAGAGTCAGAGTCAGTGAAGGAAGAAGAAGGAATTTCACTGAAGAGTTCTCTCAAGTTTCAAGCTTGGGGAGTTGCATGCATATTGCATATGTATCCCTGTGAATACAGACATTTACCGTAGAATTGTAGCTTCCGTCTTTTCTCTATTCTCCATGCAAATCAGCTGGAACTGGTTTGCTGGAGAGTTTAGACTTGACTCTGCGCAGATATGCGAGTAAAGGTAAATTGTGGAAATTCCACCAAGATAATTCAAATTCCTACGTTTTACCAACTGCTAACATCATTGCATTATGTTTCATCATTATTTTACAAAATTTCATACAGGGGACTTTTATTTCGTTTGAATTTTGATTGATTGATGATTTATTGGATGATGATGATGATTGGCATAACATGTAAACATCTAAATTGACATTCTCCTTGGATTTCAGGGTCGTGAGCTTCGTCACAATCAACTTCAGCGGGTCATCCTGAGCAACACCCGGCTCGTCCTGCAAAAGATAACGAGGCAGACGGCGGGAAACTACACTTGCACCGCACTCAACAGCCAAGGATCCACCCAGTCCAACGTCGTCTCCCTACGAGTCAAATGTAAGTCCAGTCCATCTTTTTATCCTTGACTTTGTCACAACGTTGGGATTATATTTATGTGCATGAAAGTACATATTATATTTATGTACATGGGAATTTATTTATGTACGTAAGTTTTTGACTTTTTCCCATTCTATTTGACTTGTCCCCTGAAAAAAACTGGGCAAGTCGGGAATGTCAGAGCAGATGAGGCGAGAGGCTTATAAATTACACAAGTTGTGTAGAATGTCAGGTCACATAACATCATACCATGCCATGCCATGACATCATATTATGATATCGTATGATATGATATGATGTAGCATTACATTACATAACATTATTCGCCCTATTTGCTCCGACTCTGCTCATCTACTAAATGTCAGGAACAAACTTTAGTGATTTATTCCCCGCATTTTTTCAGCCCCCCTTTTTAAGACTTGAAGACATTTATAAATATGAATACGAATAAGAATCAAGAAAATACCATTTCGATATAATTCATTGATTCTCCTTTTTTTCTTGCAGACATTTAAATGTCTCGAGAAAATGTAAAGAACTTGTGTTCATGTACATAAAATTCCACTTGATCGAATTCGAATTTGAATTCAAGTGCTTCGTGAAAAAAAACAAGTTTTGGGATTTGGGAACTTTCTTTTAAATATTTGAAAATTTGTTAAACATTTTGAAAATACTAATACTAATACATACAAGGGGGATTAAATAGTCTTAAAAAATTTAGAGAAAATTAACTGGAGAAGGACACGCAGTTCCCGGAGTTCCCAGGAGTGAATCTACTGAATTTTATCCGTCTTTTCCCTCTTTTGCAAGGACAACAAAATTTGAACTTGCACAGGCAAAAGACAGAAAACAAAAAAGGAGAGAAAGAGAGAGAAATGTACTATACTATACTCATATAAATACATTTGTCCGTAGCTTGGTTTAAATTAATCTCATTAATCTCATTAAAAATTAAAAGGGAACTCTGCTCAGCCTTCGCTCCCTCATTGACTATTCATCTCACATCTGATGCCCTTTTCCAAGACATACTTGGCATACTTGTTTGTACGCTCCTTTTCTCTCTATTTCTCTCTCTCTCTCTCTCTCTCTACAACTAGAACAGTCCAAAGTCCCAAATTCGAGTGTATTCTAGTATTATAGTCAAAGTCATGGTGATCCTCTTTGCCTCTCCCTAATTCAGACGATGGCAGACACAAAGACAAAAGAAATACGTTTTTATTCCAAGTCCAAGTCCACGTCCAACTCTTTCCCTACTTTCTTTCACCACTTTCACTTTCTCCAAAGTTTTTTGACTTGGACAAGGTGAAAGCAAAGACGCGCGTGTGTCTGTACATACATTGTGTCTAGGTACATAATATAAGAAAAGCCTGTGCATTTTTGTGTATGTGTGTGTGTGTGGTATACACACTCAATTTCTCTCGGAGAAACTCAATATCATACCGTTTGAACAAGAAACCTTCATTTACTCGGTGGCACTTTCATCTTGTCTTCAAGTCCAAGGTCCACAGTCTCCATTAATGGAGAACGAGGAGAGGCAGAAAGGATGAAGAAAGTCGAGTCGAGTTTCTCTGAGAAAACTCCAACTCGAGCGTATGAAAAACAAAAGGAGGGATGAAAACAAAACAAAACTCTTAGTTTTTTCTCCCACTTAACTAGAGCACCAGAGAGTCGTAGCTGTATGTATGTATAGTATGTCTATGTGTGTGTAACTGCTCTCAGGTTGCTCACCACTGCCCACTTTATTGATCGACAGAGGCAAAGAGAAACAAACCAGGAGACAGAGATAAAGACAAAGACAATGGAGAAAAGGAGCCACGAGTGAGTGGACCGTGTCAATTAACTATCAAATTTGGGTCAATTAACATGCATCTTAATCCACCGTCTCATTCTCATCCCTGTAGCTCAAAGTTTCAAGAAACTCCCACAACTTTCTTTCGTTTTCTTAGAACAGTCAATGGAAAAATGTCACCGCTGTATTTTTACTTTAATTTTAGGTACATTTTTGGAAAATATTCTAAAATGGTTGAAAAAACCTGAAAAAACAGTTTATACAACCGTTATGCAGAACAAGGATATAAAAATGTGTGTACACTGTACAGTGTACGGCGTACAGGTAGTCGTCTTTGTCAGAATCCTGCGGCTCAATGCAGTGCAATGAAATGAGGCGGGGAAGCTCATATCGTTATCGTTAGTTCCGACACACAAAATCCGTATGCGCGTCATTACCCTGGTTAAACAAATATTCTTCACCTTCATTTTTTTCGCTTGAAAAACCTGCCCGCCTCTCCCTCTTTTGTATGTATGTCTATTTCCGCAATTCCCATAGCAACTGCGTGCATACAGAGCCTATACCTTATATGTACAGAGAAACCGCCCCTCCTCGCATACGGACAATATTTTTTCACACGCGGAAGGAATTAAGCCCAAAACTCTCATACACACCGACACCTACATCTTTTCAACCTTCAATATCCATACATACAGCCATCCATACATACACACACACACACCCATAATCTATAGAAAAACGTCGAGTTTTTTCACCACGAGAGAAAGTTACGAGACAGAAATAGGAAAGGCGAACTCACCGAGTACACTTTGATTTGGAGCGATAGTTTGTTAGAACCCATATCGATCAGGCCATTACGACGGGGAAACACACACGGCTACGGCTAAAAATGGTGTTATGTATAATGTATGTATATTGTATATACATATTATATATACGCACCTTGCATTTTCTTGTGTTCTTCGAGAAAAGACAGATTTTTCTCCGTCTTCTTTCACTACCCCTTTACACTCTCATCCTTTTGTTGCCACGGATAGATAGATAGATACTTTTCCAAAAAACGTATAAATTTGTCACGAATGTCTGTGCAACTGCATATGTACAGTGCACAGTGTACAGATTCAGCAATACATACTGGCATGAAGGAATAATACATATGGAATCAAGAAAGGTGAGAGTAGGGAGAAAGCTTCTGTAAAAGATTCTGAAAGCTATACTTTATACAGTATAAATATAGACGCATAGAGACAGAACAAGCGCCTGGTGCTGGATGCGGATCTGGTATGAGTGGAGCGTTTTGGGCCGTAAATCATTTTGCAGTGGTGCAAAGCTCCAATCAAACTCTGAATAATAGTCCCACAGTACAAATAGTTGTCTGTTGTCACCATTCCACCTCTTCGCACTATCCCTCTCTTTTCTTGTCCTTTCTCTCCAGCTCTCAAACAGTTGAGCCATTTCTACCCAAATGCTCTGCTTCTTTTGTACATGCATGTAGACGGCAGACACTTTCCTTACAAGTACATCCATGTATGTACGCTTATTTGTATTTTTGGCTGGATTTGTATTTGTATTCGTATTCCTTTTCACACTCACTCTTTCTAAAGGATTGCGTGTGTGTGTGGAGAGAATGGGGAAAGAATGGCCGTGGCAATGGCTGAGAGCAATCGCGCGATAACGAACTCAACTCACACTTTTTATGTGCGTTGCTTTCTTTTCCTGAAAGAAATGTCTTCTCAATGCACTCTCTCTCTCTGTCTCTCTCATACAGTTGATAACAAGTGTATACTCCTTTTTATATTTTTATTTAATGTATTTATGCCATACAAACTATACATGAAAATTATAGGTCGAAAAAAATGGGACAATTTACCATATCTTAAGTGCGTATGCGTAAATGCGCATTTTTCCTATAAAAACATGGAAAATGATTGTTTGTACTATTTTTTTTTTGTGAATTATAGTTGTGCCAACTTGTAAATCAAACTCGGACGAGCTGATCGGTGCCATGAGACACGAGACGGTCACAGTTCGCTGCGAAATGGCCGCCGACCCGCCGCACGTTCAGTTCCATTGGTACGTGTAAAAAATTTGTATTTTTTGCGATTTTGCATACATGCGTAAATTTAAAGATTTTTGTGCACTTTTTAATTGTTTGAATTTTAAATTGTCTTTTTAACAACAGGACGTTCAACAACTCGGGAGTTGAGATTCAGCACGTGCCGCAGGCCAAGTTTCGATCCAACGGCACCGTGAGCCTACTCACGTACATGCCATCAAGCGAGATGGACTATGGGACGCTGGCCTGCTGGGGCTCCAACAAAATTGGCAAGGGGCAAGAAGGTCCCTGTTATTTCCAAATAGTTTCGGCTGGAAAGCCCTTCCCACCCAAAAACTGCTCCGTTTTCAACGAGACGGCAGACTCCCTGGGTATCTCCTGCATTGAAGGGTGAGCATTCAGAATTTCTTCTTTAAGTTTCCTTAGATTATTCTCGAGAGGAGTTTTTATGACCTCGATATCGATATTGATAATTGTGCATTGTAAATAGTGCTGTGCTTTGGGATATCCTTGAGTTTTATTCATGTCCATTGGATTGGATTATAATTTATAAATTATTTGTCTAGATTCAATGGAGGACTTCCTCAACACTTTATTCTAGAAGTAGTTGACTTTACTGCCAAGAAAATCAAGCTCAATGCTTCTTCCAAGGTACGTGCCAAAACTCTTGTTCATTCTTTTCCAACTATGTATGTATATAGTATATACATTATACATAATAGATTTCAATAGTAATAGCCTTGAATAGCGAGATAGATAAAACTCGGCTCTTTTTCATCCATCCACCATGCACACAATAATAAAATAGATTAATATAGAGAAAGACGCCATTTAACGGTCAAACTCAAGTCCACATTCTGGAACTTTAAGAGCCAAGTTTGTCTTTGTGCATTGTCATTGGCTTTGACTTTGCTTGGCGTTTGCGTTGGCCAAGCAAAAAGACAAAACTAAGGCCAAAACCAGAGTAAAACTGGCTCGGGCTCCTCCAAGGACGGCGTCTGCCGATGAGACCGATTAACGACATTTTAATTCGATGATATGAAGCCAAAAGGATGTGATACGCCGAGAACCGGCCATTATTTTATAGGGGATGATAATAGCAGTGGAAATACAATATAATATAATAATATAATATAATATGATCTAATGCAATGTAATGTAATGTAAAAGGCTGTTCATAACGATTATAATAAAAAAGATGGTTTTGTTCCTTTCTTCCTTCCTCTTTCTGTCAGATGCCCTTGTTTGCGGTTGAGGGTATGGAGCCTGGCGTCGTATTCCGATTCCTCGTCTATGCTGTCAATAGCAAGGGGAGATCTGAGCCTTTTATCTTAGATGGTATTACATTTCGAGGAGTTGCCAAATACACAGGTACTATTCTTTTTTCTCTTTATACATACATATAAAATTTATAAAATGCGTCATACATGCTCAAAAACTTGTATGTACTGCTCAAATTTCGGTCATTGTTTTTCTCGTGTGTAATAAAAAATGTTCCGAATTTTCAAAATTTCAACCAGTAAATTTAAACTGAAACTTAAAACTGAACCTCAATTAGAATCAAAACCAGAGAACGGAGCAACTTTCTCCCATGATAAATAAAAGTAAAATATGCTAAATTACAAAGCAAGGTTCATGTTTGCAGTGGGCATACAAAGGATAGTTTACTTTTTCCTCTTTTTATGAGAGACTTGTCAAATGCAAATAAAATAAAATCAAGGATATCTTTCAATGAATACAAGCCAATTTATTTATTTGCACTGTATTCGTATTCGTATAGAAGAGCTCCTTTCTTTGAATCCTGCAAATATTTGTAAACAGACCCGTTTTATGTCCATTCGTTCTTGAGGAGAAACCGATCCAGCTGTCAAGACGTCTTGTCCCATCTTTGTACGCCCTTTGAATTTGTGTATTTATTTCTGTGTGTGTATGTATACGTACATACACTGTAAATGTAAATACGTACAAAAGATGCAGTGCAGTGTATTTTGTACATTACAATAAAACGTGTGTATGTATGTATGTTTACAGGGCGCATACAATAAGTAGGTACGTAAATAAGTATGTACGTGGGCTATTGGTCATTGAGCCGAGGCGGGTAAGAGTGAGAGTAAGAATTGAAGAGATTCGGAAGAACTGGAGAAATTCCAGGAGAAATTGAAAGAACGGAGAAATGTACATTGTACATACATATAGCGAG
>JAQIVE010002063.1:0-21484 GCA_034698285.1 Sminthurinus bimaculatus | reverse complement strand
TTTTTGTTTTCAACATATTCTCATACATAATATATATATATATTAAAGTAGACTTGCCGTTTCAGTTTCATTTCATTGCAATAGATATAATATTTTTTTTTTACTATACTCGCTGTACAAATGCACGTTTTATACATCGTTTTTCTATTTAAGCTATAATATTCTGAAGCTCCTGGTAAACTCCATGATATTTTGGGGCTTTTACTATTTTGTTTCGGGCTATCTTGTTACGGTTTATGTACACAAGTAACTAAACTTTTGCTAAACTACACAATAATGATAATTTATCCGTACATCCTTCTTTGCAGATCATTACTTCTTTGAAATTAAATTATCAGTTACATTATTAAATTATCAGCTATAATATAATGGGCTGTTACACTGCGTTTTGTAAGTCGTATATATATACACGGGGTTCTTACTGTATAAGTAGTAATGTGTAATAATAATATACTGTTATGATTGCTAACGTCATTATGGGTCTGTTATTGAACGCATTACGCAGAATATAAAGACCGAAACTATTAGTGGATCTATATATATAATACCTTTGAATTTTACATTGATTTGTAACATATAAACGATAAAGTATTGTACAGTTAGTTTGTTACAATAATATAACAATGAAAATTCTTTTCTATATTTTTTTGAAAAAACGAAAAAATGTTACATAAATTAGTACAAAAAATTAACTAATTTAAGGGTACTGCTATGTAAATTGCGGCTATAGCAAAATAACAATCTTAAGTTGCATAGGATGTACATGTATGTACAATATGCTCGGGATGTCCAAGAATTTTTAACAATTCATCTTTTTAGTTGTACCAGGTGACCTGTATAGAAATGACGCTTTTACATGTAAAAAACATTGAAAAGCATCAGTTCTATACAGGTCACCCGGTACCTTTTAATAGCCTTTAACGTATCGACCAAGTCGAAAGAATTACTATTCAATTCAGCTGCAATAACACAACATACTATACCCATAATATACCCAAACTGCGCATCCTGTTCGATAATTCGTTTTTTTTTTGTTTTTATAAACATATTTCTTCTTTTTTTTACTTGTCATTCAATTTTTCGCCACGTGTCTTGGTAATTTTTTTCTTACTCCTTTTTGTATTATAATAATGTTATATAAAAATGTAAGCTTTTACTAAACGTTTTTCGTTTAAAGCTAAATACCACCATACACCGCTTAATATGTATATTATAATTAAAATTAATTTGCCCTTGGTAATCTTAGTGTTATTACAACATTGTATTTTTTAGTAATTTTAGAATATTTTTGGAAAACCAAACGTCGCGTAATACCTAGTTTATTAAATAGCTATAAATACATTAAAATACATCTTATTAGTAATAATTTAATAATAATATAATATTCATTATTGTTATTACTTATTATGGTACATAGCAACAGGTAATTGAAATCAAATCAAGATATTATTAATAATTATTAATGCTTATCTCTCTCGTTTGTTAAAAAAATATGACTGATTATCATGAATTTTGATTTTCGATTTTAATATCACTGTTGAGGTTCTTTTTAACTAACGAAGGTGATAAATCCAAATTGTTAGGTGATGGTGATGATGTTACACTGTCCAACAAGTTACCTTCCGTTTGTACCTCTTTATCTTCAGTTTCAAGTCCAGAATTACCAACAGGAATATTCCATGAACCATATTTCCTTGAAATTTGGAGGAGTTCACGTAACCCCTGCACAAATTGAAGAGCAAAACATAAATGAAGATTACATTGTGTAAACATTTCTTGAGTATCGTGTTCTTAAATATTGCAAAGTACAAAAATACTTTAAAGTCAATTTGACAGAACTGCCATGTATTTTATGTGGACAGTTTTGTAAAAATTTTCAAACTGTGATTTCGATATATTTTTGTAGTTTACAATACACAAAGGTTTTTAAATGAATGGTAATAATATACTTTTATAAGTACATGCTTAAAAAGGTTCACTTTTGTTACTAAACAAGTAAATAAGTTTGCATTTAACTAAATAGGCATATTCAAACTAAAGTTTACTTTATTTTCTGTCCAAAGACGGGAAATAAGTTCTTCTTCCTTAGCTATAGCCTCTTCGTCCATAGTTATAGCTTTTCTTATAACGAGCTTCATTTCGTTTGATTTGTCTGCGTTCGTTTCGATGACCTATATACACACAGAGAGAATATTACAATTATAAAACAATCGGAAGTGTAAACAAGACTTGGTACAATAATATGCAATAATATTATACAATAGTTTACAAAAATGAATTGTTTTAAAAGTAAGTAACCCCAAAACACTTTACACTTTACCAACAGCTACACTATAAAAATACTTTAGTCATTCATTTCAATTAAGCAAGATTCAATGTAGTGGGTACTAAAAAATCCCAAACTATATAATGATTACAAGAGTATTCATGCTTACTTTGGTATTTGTATCGATAGTTTTTAATAGCTTTTCATCAAACTGTTGACACTGGGTTAACTTGGATATATGTTGACGATATTTGGACATGATGAGATCGATAGCATTTTGTTGTTCCTCTAGAGCACTTCTTAATTCGCGATTTTCTTGTTGTAAGTCCATTATATGTTTATTTTCCTGTTGAATACCTGCAACTAGGGCAAGCCTTGGTCTCTCTGAGGCTAGATCGTTCAATTGGGCAATGTCTTCATGGTACTAATTATTGGGACGAGACAAGAAGAAAAAACCATATTCATACTAAATGTACACTCAAATCAGAATTACAAACTACAAACTCTCTTATTCTATATGAAAAAAAAACTTTTTTTCCCACAAAGATCATACTTTTAATAACAATAGCTTGTATAAATTGGTATACTATTATATTGTATAGTTGATAATAATTTTTATTTTTACCTGTTTCATAGCCTCAACTTGCTGGTACACAGCTTGCATTTGAGAGACTAAGGCATCTGCAGCAGTATCATCGTCTTTTAACTTTGATGATAACTTTTTTGCATCGTTTAAAACATCTTGAATCGTTAAAGTCATGTTTCAGTTGATGGAAGTATGGTAATAATGACACACAAAAAATTACTGTTCAATTGTTTTTGTGTTTTAATCTACTTTATATTTAGAGAGTTAAATGAATGAATGAATGAACACTTCATTTACACACCACATATGTATACGCTATACACACACCATTATCACTATCAATGTTTTCATTTAGCGAATTATTAGAACCAGAATCTAGATATAGAATTTAGAGAGAGAAAACAGTTTGAGAACTTCAGACTTCAGACATTCACACTGAATGAAGGAAGAGAAAGGGAGAGGGAGAGAGAGCAAAATTTTTTTTGATGTTTAAAGTTCTGCAGAACTTCAAGGGTGTCAATTCTTGTCGGAATTTCACCCCGTACGGAGAAATCTCGGGTAGACGAATTATTCCACCCTTTTCCATTTTTATTTTGTATAATAGTTTTCTGTTTTTTGTGGATATATTACTCATGACATCCCTAGTGATGAGATATTTTTTCAGGTGAAAGTAAAATTGTGTATAATTGGTAGAACACGGCAATTTTATCGTAAAATATTCATCGATTGTATCTCAAGTTACCGTTTACTAAAATGGATGATAAAAATATTTACTCAAAGTACACACAGTGAGATTACTCATACTTTTACGAAAATACTCAAAGCGTCAGCATTGACATTCCACGTTTAATGTTTTTGATGGAGAAATTTAGTCTCTATTAAATACTTACGCACATTTTTAGAAACATCCCATTATTATCTTGAGGAAAATATCCCTGTATTTGAACAGGAATTATTAGTACTTCATGTGTAAGTATACCTATAATATGTAAGTACGTAAAAAGCATGAGGTCTACATAAGTGGGCATATACCATACCTCTAATACCCTATTATGCCTACTTACTTACTAAAAGCAATACTATTCTCTCATTCTCGTCGTGGAAGGACGGTTCAACAGGGTTGTGAATTCACAACACATGTGTAGACGAGGCAAGCTGCTGAAGGAGAATCATACAAGCTATATACATATCTACAGAGTTTTCTCATTCCGCCCCAATTTGGTTGACTCCTCATTTCTCGCCCTTCACCAGAATCAGCATCAACAAACAAAGTAAGTTTTACAAAACATTATCATCGGCATCGTCATCATATTTTTTGTAAAAATACGCATCTAGTTGATAGTACTTATGTATGCCATATTTATTTACACACACAAACAAATATCATAATATGTTTGTCCCCAATTATCTCATCTATATTTATAGACATTTTTGAATATATTACGAAAGCGTCCGGCTTGTACTTATATTTTTAAACTAAAATGAAAATTGCATAAAAATGTTATTCCAATAATCTAATTGTTATTCCATGGGAAATGAGATGCTTTTCCAATAATGAATGATCAACGATTGATGATCAAAAAGTTGAGTCAGTTGAATGTTGGTCGAATTTTGGCCACAATCAGGCTTCAAAACGCATCTAGAGGATTATTGGAAGGCATCGTTTAAAACTGAAGGTGAATACAATTCATCAATAATTCGTTTCAAATTTCAAACTGTGTTACTGTACATACATGAAGCAAGTCTTCTTGTCGGGTTTAAGTTAAAAGTATGATTCCTATAGATACATATTAGCTCTTTTGACAAAAGTGTCTGTTTTATATACTGAGTAGAAGAGAGATACTTTTCGATTTTCAAACGTTGGAGCAACGCCTATCGCCTATCCCAATAATATCCCCTATATGAAGAATACGATGTAAAAAGAAATGAACGGAGAGCACGAGGAATTTCGTTTTGTCGTATAATTTTTTAATACGGAGAATGAATGGCCAACTCAAGTTACACGTATGTATATACACGTATTTTCTTGGGAGGATGACGACGGTTAATGAGCATTTAAGCATGGTTATAGGCATTAAAAAATAAACATGAATCATGGTCATCATTAAATACATGTTCTTTTTGGAAATATTTCCCAAAATTCCTGCCCAAGTCGTCTTTTCTGGGGAAAATAGAGGGAGCATAGGCCCCGAAATCAACAAATCAATACAAGTCTCGAGAATTGTACGGTACAAAAATTATATTTCTTGTATACATGTTACATGTTGTGTGTTCTTCAAGTGTTCAAGGGTCTACAAAGAAAAGATTACATAGACAAGTCTATAGTCTCAGGGTGTATAGTTAATCTGGATCAAGGCAAAAAGATAGTAAGGATAATTCTAGCAATTACTAAAGTAACAATGATGATAGTGAGACACTCTTTTTAAAAGTCCAGCATTTTATTTAGCGAATAGGAAATTGCAAGAAGAGAGAGAGCTTTCCGAGCCCCTTTCTTCCTTTCCAGAGCTGTACACACACACACACACACACACTCTCTATTCGGTATATTTACAAAATAAATACATACTTATACCAGAATCAAAAAGCATGGGATTGTGTGTGGGACCTGATAAATCTCGTCTCAACAAGCAAACTTGCAATTTCTTTTATACAAAATACATCTAGAGACACACAGAGTACACACGCTATTATACATAGCCCACCTTTAAACGAAGGAGAGAAAGAAATATAAAATAGGTATTGTTATTACTTAGTAATATTATTATTACACTTTGTCACTTACTATTAAACAGTGGGACGAATAGTATAAACAAATTGTAATAACAGTTTTTGGCTGAAATTGTAAACTTTGTCGGTTTTTTTGAAACGAGGTATATATATAGTAAAGATTTAGATTTTGGGTTTTCGTTAAAATCCTCATTACCTATATTATAGGATATTATAATATATAGTGTGTAGAGTGAGGTAGTTATCATTGATTCATAATTAAGTACTTACATTGTTTAAGTAGTTTAGAACACGTTAGCGCTATAGTATGTGGTTTGTTGTATTGCCGTGCAGAGCCCACCACACTGAATCATTATATATATGTTAGGTAAATAATAATAGTCATCATCATCATCATCATAATATTATGGCTAAGGCTAAATAGGTAGTATAGAGAGACATACAATGAGATTTATTGTATTATTGTAAGTTAATAATTGCTCTTCTTGAACCTTGAGTAGATTCCAAGTATCATTGTATTGTCTCACTACTTCTTTCTTTACATTGATATTTTTTTAATTTTTAAATCGGTAGTATAAATTGTACATAATTTATATTTATTTTGTATAATATACACACGTAATATTGTTATCACATTCACATTCTTCAACTTGCTATCAGTATCCTATTCATCATTTCATCATATGTCTACTTAACTTTTTACTAGTAAATGAAGGAACATTTTATTGTACAATTTTTAAAATACGAGTACAAAAAGGGGATTGTAAACGTGTGTGAGTGCAGAGGTGACTATGTTTGTGTTTGAGAGAGAGTAATATGTTAATATGTTAAGATTAACAATTAAACAATTAAAATTTAACATTTTAGAATTTCGTGTCATTTCAACATGACAAAATTTTGTCACTGTGCTCATGACTTTTAATTTTTAATACGTATATATTTAAGTATAAGTATATTAATCCAGCCCTGTTACAACGTTTGTGGTTTTTTATGAATTCTTTCCAGTAGCTTACTTTAAGAAGATCGAGCATCGGTCAACTCGGTCGGTGGTCGATTGTCATCACAAGTGCATAGCTGACCATAATGCGGAACGTACTTCATCCTCATCCGTCGACGATGAATATGACCAAGGAAGAGTATCTTGAAGGGATTGGACTCGTGTCCGTTGAAAGTCTGAAATCTCAAACGGAAGTGAAACGAGTCGAGAGGAGACGGAGGACCACGGCAAATCCAAAGTACAATAGTAATGGATTTGTGGAATTGAGACAATTGGTGAGTTTATTATTCTTTCATTAATATGTGTAAAATAAAATATAACGTGGGTAAAATGCCAGTGTTCAGGTATAGTTGAGTTGCCAACTTATTATACACATGCAACATGCAACCCAAGTTATTTTTCGTGGATCATACACATTTTTTAAGAAGACACACAATATGCCGAAATCGCGATTAATCAAAACTAATAACTAATAACATTAATTGAGTTTTTGAATTGAATGACGTATTGAATTTTGATGTTTTTTTGACAATTTTTTTTGTAGACAAAGAGGACAAGACGTTTTGAAGAGGCGGATAGTAATAATAGCAACAACAGTAGTAGTAGCGGCATCAACAATAATACGACGAATAATAACAATAACTGTATTAAGCCTATCGCACCGAAACGAATGACTTTAAATACAACTGCCAAGCAGATTCAAGCTCTTCCTAAATGCTATATCTGTGAGCAAACTAAAATCGGTATGTTGGCATTTTTTAAGCTAATCGTATTTAAAATTTTATTATGTAGCTGTTATTGTTATGTACTATGCATGCATATAGTTGAAAAATTAATGGACATAAAAAAAATTGATGCTGGATAGATATACTTAATACTATACGTCATATAAATGATATCTAACAATTTAGTTTCACAATTTACTCAATACTGCAAAAGAACAAGTTGTGAGATAAAAAGTAATTTTTTATATTTTATCTATTCTTCTACGGTAGAATGAAATAAATATCGGACTTGAATATCGAATATTGATTATTTATGTTGTAGATGTGATTTTTGTGTATTCTTTTTATCTTTATAGAGTGTAATCTTACTTGTGAGACTTGTCAAACACAATATCATGATGATTGTATTCGTGTTTCTGGGAGTAAAGCACCATGTCCACCTAGTAGGATACCTGTCTGTCCACAATGCATTTCCGCAAAGCTACAGGCCTACAAATTATCAGCCTCTTCTTTACCATTGACGAAAATCTCAGAAAATAATTCAAAGTCAACAACATTTTCGTCTTCCGCTTCAAAGTCACAGCAATTTGTATCAACTTCCTCTTCAACAGTTACTGCTCCATTAACTGTACAAAAGAATAAACTAAATAGCATGCCGAGTAGTACTAATAACAACAATAGTGGCGGTAGTAAATCCCCAAGTAATGGTCAAGGTTTAAAGTTTGTATCCAAATCGATTGCTCAAAAAGCAAAAGTTAAAAAGAGGGCAGTCAATCATGTAAGAACTGGACTGTATTCAAAGAACTCAAATAACACAACACCTACTAAAGCTACTACTACTACTACCACTACCACTACGAACACTCAAAGCAACTCGACTCCAGTTAAAAGTTTAGTGCCAAAAAAGACTAAGAGAGCCATGAAGTCTAAAACTAGTCCACGTATAACTGTCAACGGAAGTAGTATATCACGTATAGATTTTAATTCCTGCACCACTAGACTATCCCTCTTCTCAGCCATCTCGGGTGATCAATCTCTAAATAAGACAATTATTGCAATGTCGGACGCTGCAAAAATCGTCATGGCTGGAAATCGACTCGCGGCACAGCAAGCAGCTGCCAATTCAGCTGCATCGTCAGGAGCTGACGGTGTACAATTGACAACAACAACTGCAACAATTACAGCAACTGCGACAAATAATTTGTTAGATCTCCACCCTTTAAATCCTATGCTGGCAAAAAAGTCTATTACTTTTATTCCAAGTTTTCCACCCCCACTGTCAATTAAACCGGCATCCTCCTCGTCTTTGTCTTTGTCGTCATCTTCTTCTTGTGACAACTTTAAAAATATGACTTCTAGTAATGATGATGCTACCAAAAAGGTTGGTAGTACTCTTGTTATTCAATCCTAAAGTAATAACTGATATAACTATATATTGTTAGTTCCATATTGTTACCCATCTATGTATACAGCCACGATATACTGTACATAGGAAAACTGAAATATCTCCTTTATTTTGTGAATACGGACCAGTAACTTGTAGAAGAGGTTAAATATCTCCAAAAAACTTTTAGTAGGGAGAAAAACTAATCGATAACAAGTACGTCAACGAGAGAAAGAAAGAAAGAAAGAAGTGTGTACCATCAGGAAAAAAACTATCTATAATAATCTTTATAATATTATTAGATCTTCCTTCTTTCTTGCGTATATACATTTATTACTTTTTATATAATAGTTATTGTTGCATAGCATATATATATATATATTACTTAGACAATGTACAATATACTTAACATATATATTGTATGTATGGACTATGGACACCATAAGATACAATGATATGTATGAGTATATCTTTTTATTTCAGAATTTATTGTGAAACGCTGCGCTGCGGTTAAAATATTCTATAAATTTACTATTTACTTAGATAAAGAATTTAAAATATAATGTCATGCATAATGTAATTGAGCATACACATATGTATTCATTATTACGAAAACGATTATTGTACCCCCGTTTGTACAGAAAAACTAATCAGTATAATAAGGTTATATAGAAAATATTTATAAGGTAGATAATATGTTTAAATATTTATGTAGAGTACTTTAAAATCAAAATCCTGCTCTCAGGGGTAAACTGTTATAGAACAATTATTATTAAAACTAAAACAATGATTGAGGGCATGGTCAACTGAGAATCAAACATATATAGAAAGAAGCAAGAAGTAATGTTCATCATAATGTTGACTAGTGAAGAGAAAAAACTCAAATCTCGACAATATTTATGTGTGTGCTTTATGTGTATGTATATCTATGCATAAAAAGGAAATAATATTGGAGGACCTTACAAAATAATATGCATGCTAACAATTGATCAAAAAAGTAAGACAAAATACAAGATATATTATTATGTATTATGTACAATAATATGTGTGCACATTGTAAACTCAACATAAGCGCTCGTTTCATATGACGGACGAAATAAGACACACAAAGTATTTAATTATGATTCTCAGTTGAAATGGCTAAACAACATTGCATGCACAGATTTTTCCATTTTCGATCTCCTTTATTCCACATGCTCAATCATTTTTGCGGAGTAAAATTGACGATAAAAACATAATCATTGTTCTACTATTTAGTATTGTTGAAAAATAATTCACTATTATTTATGATTATTATTATTGTTGGGTTTTTTGTCGACTTGTGAATACTTTTGTTTGCGAATATTATTATGATAAGGAATAAATAATAATAACACGGAAAAAAAATTAATAATGAGCTGGCTTTGGAAGAGTTGTAGTTATTCTCAAACATTCATTGCGTGCATTCATCTTTTATTTTATTGTATTTTGAACGTATCATTCATGTTTTTCATTACAAATTCAACTTTGTTGCTCCTTCTTCCTCACATTTCCTCAACGAGAGAAGAAGAAGAATGTGCATAACTTAATTTTATAGCTTCGATTACTTGATGGTTTTATAACTGCAGTATAGCAACATACTTAACTACACTATACCCATATTTACGTATATGTATTCCTGTGGTAAAAATTAAAATCGTCAATGATTTGTAATTTAATCATATTATTACTTTTGTAGATATACACATACATGGATGTAGTGTAGGTAATAAATATATTATAGTAAATTTAATATATTATATAGAATATAGATAGATCATAATATTATTTATTATTATTACTATCATACATGGCGAAACAATACGCATATCATTAATGGCTATCTGGAGGTAAAAGCTAGTTTAAAGATATTATACATCATACATATTAAAACAACTATCATTTATAGTTTATAACCAACAATAATAATAACATACTAATATTATTATGTCACTTATTGTTACTATTTTTGTAATAATTATTTATTATAAAATAGATAATAAGTCATTGAAAAAACTATTGCTTATTGTTATATTATATTTAGGGTATAATATAAATTATATTACATTTCTCTACTTTACAAAAACTGGTATTTTACTATGCTCGAATAGTACAGCAATAATGGTATTTCACAATAATGTCTCTCTCTCTCTCTCTCTCTTATCCATAATAGCTATTATTTATAGTTCTTTCTGTAAACAACAACAATAATATAACCTTTTCTCTCTCGATATAATATGTTACATAATATTATCTACCATAAATCTATAATAATAATTATTTATTTAATTATTAGTCAATATTATTAGTTGAAGATTACGGAATCACCAATCAATCTAATACAACAATTATATTTTAAAACTATGTGTACGAGACCCACAAAGTCCAGCTTGAATTTGATTCACAGGGATTTCCACACGATTTTGGAAGAGGACCACATTTTTACCTTCTAATGACGCCTTCATTTCCTTCACAGTGTCTTTAATGCTCTTTAGTTCGTACAGATTCCTTTCTCCTGATCCTAGGGCCTGTAATTATTATTACATAAACAAAAGATTATACATTTTATTTTTTGACTAGGCACGGTACAATTATCAATTATTACAATACTATTAATTTAAAAGTTTCACACAGTCAGTAGTAACAAGTAACAACTAAACGATAGTTTAGTGTATTCATTTCTTTACACAGTAATAACACAACATTTGCAAAAATACGAGCACTTGTGATGTCATTAAAACGAAATTAAATTTTATGTAAAAACGTATACATAAAATGAGAGCTAAAAAGAAAATACGTACCTTAATCTGAAGTAGTAACGAAGTCAAATTCCCTATAAGTGCTAAATTTTTTGCATTATGAAGTAAATTACGATTTTGCTTAGTATTATAAGTGTCTACTATAAGTGCAGCTTCTTGTCTACATTGCTCCTGAATGTGTTCTGGTACTATCATTTGATTAGCTCCATGGTCAGGGGCGATCTGAGAAAAACCATAATATAAACAGATATTATTCATAATATACAACATCATACTATACTTTATTTATGATCTGTAATTTAACTTGCCCTCGGTCGTTTAGCCAAAGAACAAATTAGATTACAAATGCCAGTACACATTTTTATTACTTATATAATACATAATACTATAAAGAATGCATCATAAATAGTATGTACAAGTTGCCTATGAAAAATTATAAACAAAAATTAATATGAAACAAAAACAATATTTTTATATATCCGCAAGAACTTACGTCCAAACAATATTGCTGTATTCCTTCCAAATACATTGCCATTTCCTTATTCATAGAGTCCAAATCTAAAACACACCGAGCGTATCGCATTCGATAATCATTATTAACTGTTTTTGAGTAAGAACACATTTTTTCTGCCTCGACATTCAATTCCTTCAGTTGAAGTATTTTTTCACGTTTGGCTTTTAAAAGTTTTGAAAGTCGGACCTAAACAAATAATAACAAGCAAAAATGAACATTAGTCATGATAATAATATAAGCATTAAGTATTACTTTTTAACCTAAATTACAATAAACGATGGCTGATTGTCTATTAATTCAAATATGTATGTACTATGATATATTATGTGATTTTAGATTTTAGGTACTCCTGGATTACTTTCCTAATTCAAAACTATGTAATCATGTAAATTGTAACTAAAGGTAACGTACAATCATATCGAGAAGACGTATAGGGAAGCCTCCAAGCATTCCATCAACTGGAAATGGAGATTTGGGCATTGTTCCAAATACTCCATCGTCATTCATGATAGATGGATTTATCTTGAAATTACCACCAGCAAAACCACCATAACTTCTTCGAGGAATTTTTAGGGCGAAGCTTGATGTTGACACAGTTTCTGGATTATCATTTGACTACACAAAAAAGAAAACATTTGTTTTTTATTTTTATCAAAACTGGGCTTTCGCAAAACGCATATACATATGTTTTACACTACTATATACTAAACAATTAAATATATTTACTATTAAACATTTTTACCGATCGAATGATCTACAAGTGATGACTAACGTTTTAAAATGAGTTACAGTACTTCAAGAAAGGGGATACACTTACCAGTACTTCATAATCTGGAATTGAATGTGTTCCTAATCCAGTCCTATCAAAAGTAATACGATAAGTATTGTTTGAAGTATCAACGCCTTCAATAGTTCCAGTAAATAAACCATCCTGTAAATTTTTAAAAAAAAAGTAAAACAAAATACCGAGCATTAGATACAACAAAAATTCTGTATCTTTACACGACCATCTATGAGATTCAATTTTAAACGATTTACAGATACAAGAAAAAATTAATTCTTACTTGTGGTCGCCGCAGTCTGGCAGTTACTTTGGTACCTATTACTAACTGCAATGGGATTTCATCAGGTAGTTCTTTGTAATTGAAATCTGTTACTTTTCTTTGTTGTATCATTCGAATTTTTTGCCTCCGACGACCTAATTCCTCTCTTTCTTCATCAAAGAAAGCCTGTGAGCATCGACGGGGTTTGCCCATCATTCTTCTTATTTTACACCATTCAACTCTTGCACACTTTCTTGCCTTCAAAGTCGGAAATGATTCTTTGAGACAAATTTGAAAGTCGTTTTCTCCCTCAAAGAGTACTCTAAAAAAAATATGAGGAAATTAGCAAAATGGGTTCGTTGAATATTTTTCAAAATATAAGAGAGTGTAACATAATAATATTATTACATTCTTGATAACTCGGAACTATTTCATAAAAACATAACAAAAAAAAATAATGTTTTATTTCTAATTTTTACATGTTAAAGCATAAATAAATACGATTTCTTACTTGTCGATATTACTATAAAACCATTCATAGCACACCCATTTGTGTGCTTTAGGTAGCTTGAGTACGTTCCGTAATCGAATACTTATATCCTGAGCCGTCTTTTTATCTATACATGGTTTGGGTACTTCTGGTGTTATTTCTGTTGGAGTTGGTGCCCTATTTGCAATATATTGAGAAGGCGAAGAACTGCGGCGATTCTTTTTTGCGCTAGTACTTCCACTCGGTGCCTATGATTTTCAAAGAAAAAATGTGCAATTTTATTATAGTGCAAGGTACTTGGAGGAAATTTCTGATAATATTGTTTTGACATGTTAAACATTTTTTTATCATTATTTTGTAAAATCAATTAATGAAAGCAAATAAACACACATAAATTGGAACTTGAAAGTATTTTAAAATTTAAAAAAATTAGTATTCATCATACCCATTCGTTATCTCGATTCTCTCGTTCCTTCTGTCTTTCCATTGCTTTTCTTTCTTTTTGTTTTTCCTTTTCTTTTGCTATTCTTTCTTTATCTTTAGCTTTTTCTCGCTGTATTTTTTCTTTTTCCTTTTCCCTTTCCAGTCTATTTTGGAGTACTTTTGGACTCGGAGTTGCATCTGGATCCCTTTTAATTTTGACTGGAGCAGGTGTAGATTTTGTGGGAGACATAGCAGCTTTAGATTTATTCGGTGTACTGTGTTTTACTGGTGATACGAAATCTCTGTCTCTGTCAACTCTAGATGAGGAGGGTGTTGATTTAGCTGGTGCATCTGGATCTTTCTTGATTTTGATGGGTAAATGAATTTTCGATGACAAAGGTGGGCGACCAACAGGTCTTTTCTCTGGAGGTCGTTCAGCGGACCCCTTCTCAGCTCTAACACTCTTAGTAGACTCTCTAGGAGATTTTGAAGACTCACCACGTACAGCTTTTGTAGAACTCACTGGAGTCTCATGGCCTCTTTTTTCCTTGACGCTCTCAACACTTACAATTTTAGCCATTGGTTCATCCACTGGTTCTTGCTTAATTTTCTTTGGTGACTTTGGGATGGATTTTCTTGGTGTCTCAGATGTTATCATAATGTCATCATCATAATAAAACCTATTTCTCTTCCTCTGTCTTTGAGGCTACAAGAAGAAAAAAAACGAAAAAATTAAGACTAGCGTAAGGAGATATATGCAGTAATCATACATTTTAAAGGTTATTAAAACATAACTTTAAAAAAGCAGTAGTTTTTGTTCCATATTCACTTGTATACTACAATATTACTACTAAAACATGTTGAAAACAGCATTTCAATTTTTTTAAAATAAATAATGATTATTCTATGTATATTACCATTCCACGACGATTTAATACAACTTCTTCACATCCTATCTCAGGATTAACTTCTAGTGTTGATGAGGGATCAAGTTCAGTTTCAGCTACTACCTCAGTAGTCGCTGCTACTGGCGGTGTTTTAGGAGTTGACATTGTGCTGGATGTAGTAGTTACGTGTTACGTGAGCGGTGTGAATGTCGATGTATACTTTGATGTATTAACGTAGTAGCTGTTGTAGTATCCGAATCAATAGACTATCTTTCTCTATCAGACCCTAAAATTTGTCCAATCAATAAATTATCAGGGGTTCGTGAGCATACATTGAACACATTATTATCACATTTATTGTTTCATGTTTCGTAATAGGTAATAATGATTATTAGTGCTTAATATAATCGAGTACGTCAAATAAACATGTTATTACTTTCTAATCAAAAATATACTTCAGTATAAACATTCAATGAAATGAAAGTGTTTGTATGAGCGAGAATAATAAACAAAGAATAAAAAAACAAGTACCACACAGCGAAGAATGAAGAATGACGAAGAAGATCGGGCTTTGATCTATTTTGATAATTATTTTCTTCGTCTTCAAAACAAGCACAGTCGAAGTGATTTTATTACGAACGTAATGAATTATGTTGGCATTTCTCTTAGTTCTGTATATTCGTATAATAATATATCCGGTAGTATCTATTGAAAATATGTGAATCCTCCTTCAACACTGTAGTTAACAGAGTTTTAATACACTTTCTAATGATGATGTTGAATATTATTCTGCTTATACTTTTACACCTAAAAAATGTGTAAATACGCAAGTACGTAAGTACTTGTAACTTGTAATATAATAATAATATATTCGTACTATCGTAAAGTTGGAAGTTGATTCGAAGGTTACACACTACACACAGTTTACTAATACATACTTAAAAATGAAGAATATTTGTCTGGTACAAGACTATTAGAGGAGACTCGTCAAAAGTCAATCAAAAAGTAAATAAATGAATGGTGTTCACACTGTACAATTACTGAAATTAAACTTGTACAATTATTTTTCCAAATTAACGTCTCTTCTCCTCTTTTTTTTCGTATTTAAAATCAACGCGTTCTTCAAAAATCAAAAATATAATGGCGGGGCAGTAGGTATGTACGTACTGTTATACGACGATAAAAGCCAAAGAGAGAGACAGAGACAGAGAAGCCAGTATGTGCGTATACTATAATACATAATATTATAGTGTACTATATAGACGAGTAGTATGATATTAAACGTACATATACTGGACTTGTTTGTACTTGCTCTATATAGGAAAAATTTCTCTCTCTCTTTTTGACTGCTACAATTGGTATACATTATATATACATACTTACGTTTCATTCTTGTACTTACATCATTGTAACATTGAGAATCAAGACTTCAAAATACTCGAAACTAATCTTTGTTATTCGAAGTGCGAAACTGTACACAAGATCACTGAATCGTAGTTAAAACATGAATCCAATTAGTGACCTTTTTAGGTTTTTTCGGATTGAAGAGTTTAATTTTCAATTTTATTAACAAAGTGGATAAAAAACAGAAAGAAAACCGGCCTATAAAAGAAGCGGGCAAATAATAGTATAGGTAAATACATCCTTCTTTTATACTCTTTTTTATAGTCTATAGTCCGTAGTCCGTACTTACATACGTATGTAAATATTATGACATACCACTTGCAAGAATCGTAATCAGATTAATATTTAATGTAAAAATCCATTTATTTATTATAAAAACGATTACATGCATTTCATCCGTACAACTAAAGTAATGTCCATATTTCAATGATTACTGTAATATTATAATCACAGCATGTCATGTCATTTAACATGTTGAAAATCGTATATTTATTCATGACGTATAGTCAACACTCAACACTAGTTGTTTAATTTTTCTTTCAATCAACAATCAACAATGAAGGATGCTCAGTGAATAAATACTCAATTTATAAATTGTACGTATTTACTAGTACTTGAGTAACAGCATTTTCGGTACTTGGTACTTTCAATGATCAAACAACACCAGTTGCATTGAATATTGAATTGCCAGTTGCCAAATGTCAATGATCAATGATAGTCAATAGATTTGGATACGGATATTGACATTATGTATGTATGTACTTAATTAATATAATATTATTTAATAGTGCAGTATCTATGTAAGTAAACACTTACTTGACCTAAGTAGTATAAACGTTTTTTCGTCCTAAGGTTTATAGTTGAAAAATAAGTTGTGTGCAAATGAATCATCAATTATATAATTCAGGAGGATATAATATTATAATATAACATGCTATATCATGTAAAGTATATTATTATGTAAAAAATAAACATGTATAACGTATACAATAATGATTTGCATTTTTTCTTTTAATTTATGTACTACCTATCGCAGTAAGCTAGAAGCTAGAAGAATGCAAGACAAAAGCCAAGACGAGGAGATGGATGCTTCATCATCATCATCAAAAGAGTACCCATTACCCCCTGTTTATGATTGGCTATCATTCACTGTTTCCCAAATCCAAGATATTACAGATTGTTTGTCCCGAGAATTGGATGGAATATTGAAAAGTTACGTCACAAAGAATGCTGAAAAATTGAAGAAGGAAGATTATATTTGTTCTCAAGTTTCTTTGAAAACAATCAAGGACGTTCACCAGTGCGTGTCAAAGGCCATCGGAAATCTTCAGGATCAAAATGACTTGGCTTGGAATGAATTATATCAAAGATTTCCCTCATTATCAACCACTGAAAAAGAGAAAGTACTTCAAAAGAACAATATCAGTCACATAATATTAACACCCCCTTCTGACTCAAAATCATTGAGTAATGCTCGAAATGATGAAGTGCAGGAGAACTCGAGAATACAACACGATGAGAACAGTAATGATAACGGTGTGATATCATCGGTTGAGTCTACTGCTGCTTCTACTATAGACTCGACAAGTGATGGAGATGAAATTTTTAAGACCCCGTCTCCTGAGAAACCCAACCAAGTGTCAGCTAAAACGGCCCGTCCAACATCAGATACTAGAATATCAGAAAAAAAGACTGTAAATATTTCATCCTCAAATGAGGATGAATTTGATGATGCAGTTGACCATACTCATATTAGTAATGTTAATGAAAGTAAAGTCTCATCCCTGAAAAAGAAAATCAACGCACTTTTCAGTGACACAGATAATAGTGATGACGAAGAAGATCAAGAACAAACAAATGCATGCGATAACGATGGTGAAAGTAGTATTCATAAAGACAAAGGAGATGTTGAAGATCACAATGAGGGAAAAAAAGAAGAGGAGAAACAACCGGCAAAGGATGAAGAAGACAAGGAGAAACAACCGGCAAAAGATGAAGAAGAAGAGGAGAAACAACCCACAAAAGATGAAGATGAAAAGCAACCCACGAAAGATGAAGAAAAGGAGAAGCAACCCGCAAAAGATGAAGATTCGTCAGATACAGATGAGTTTAATGTGTCAGGAACATCTTCATTGAAAACGGTGCCCAATAAAACTGTGGAGAAAACTAGTTCACCAGCAAAAAAGACTGCCCCTACTGATGTTCCTACTACAAGTGATATCGAAACGGAGGAGGAAAACATTGAAGAAAGTAAAAAGGATACGGTTCCCAATTCCGAGACAGCAACACCGTCATTTTCAAATGGAAATACTCTTAGAAGAAAAGAATCCTTCGGAGAAAGAATAAAGAATACAGTATTAGCTCCATTTAAAAGACCTAGAAGGATCGATTCTTCCACTGATGCTAACGAATCTCCCTCAAAATCAAGTCAAAATGAAAAAGCCGATGGAGATGGCAGTGAGAGTGATACACCAACAATCTCTGTAAATATTCGTACCAAAAGTTCACGAAAAGAAACGCCAAAAAAGCAAAAAGTAGATGAAAAAATGGACACGGAAGATATCTTGAAAATGTTAGAGGCATCCGATGTGTCTGATGACGAATCAACTACAAAGTCTAATGAAAGTGAAGTTATTGAACTCGAGTCAAAAACTGCCATAACGAACTGGATTAAACAGAATAAAGATCCAAAGCTTAAAATCTATGATACAGAATACCCAGCAGTTGTTCCTCAAGTTATTCCATCAGTAATTCTTGAACATTTGAAAACTCATCACAATTCTATTACATTGAACATCCAGCCTTCGTATGATGAGTCACTTGAGGAGGCTATTTTGCAGTAAGATTATAATATTTCCAAGATAATTTTATCTCCAGTAATCTTGTAATGTAAAAACAAACATTTAAAAAATAAAAATTGAATGAATACAAATACGAATGAAGCGTCCAAATAATATAATATATATAAAATATATGTAGGCAATTTAAATCCCCTCCTTTTCTTCCTTTTTGTTTCAATTTCCCTTTTGAGGTTTGAATAGGAAATAGGAAATATATGATGTTAAAACATACAAAATTTGCGGTAACATTGCATGCTTATAGTTAATTTTTATATTTTATTACTGTCCTTAGAATATGTGAATCAGTTTTAGACAATGATGATAGCAAGACATTACAATCGCCGACGAGGGACAACTCCAAGAAGTCGAAGCGTAAGAATGGGATAAGATTCAGGAAAGACAAACGTTAGTCATTTTTTAAATTTTGAATTTGAAGCTACATAATTATTCGATGATATATTATTGTGTTTTTCTTAACGATATATTATATAAACAAATAAGTGCTTTTTTAAAATTCTACTGTTACTAATGTTAGTAGTACTCGAAATTACTCGAATCTACATATCTAGTTATTAAATTAAATCATTTTAATTTTTTATATTTGGTATTTATACAGGTGGTACTTCTAGAAAGCTTTCGTCATCGAAAGAAGCTGATGTTATTAGTATTGACGTATCATCATCATCAGAAGGAGAAAGTAACACCACATTAGCTCAAAATAAGAAATCAAAAGTCAAAAATAAAATCAACTTTTACGATAGTGATAATAAAACTGAAAATGTTCAAACTATTAATAAGTCCCGTATGATGATACCAACTAGTAAATCAAAAACTCGAAGTAAGGCGAGTGATGATGAATTTATCGTCCAATCAGACAATGATGATATTGAAGAATCTTTTAAAAAAGGCATATCAAAAATTAAGAAAAGCAAGAAAAAACCTCCTGCTAAGCAGCCTAGTGACAGCGAAGAAAAATCTGATGATGACATTTCTGACGATGATGATGAAGCTAGGGGTATTAAAAAATTTCCTAAAAGGAGTGCATCGAAAACGAAGAAAAACAAGAAAAAAGCCCCTGTGAAGCAACTTAGAGACAGCGAAGAAGAAAAAACGGATGATGACGCTAAAAGTAGCACAAGCTCTAAACCTTCCAAAAAAAGGGTTGGTTTTTTTATTTCAATTCAGAAATTTTACGTGTTATGTATATTATTACATTTACCACTGACGGGACGGGATTGGCAGGTTACTTAGTTAAAACATGCTATATATATATGGGTTCTCACCCATATAAACGACGAAGTCTTGAATTTAGATTGTCATTGATTTATATGAGATTCACACTTAGAGCAGATTGAAAATATTTTACTGTATCAGCAACGGTGTTATTTTTCTCTTTCTTTGATATTTAGCAGACATTGAAGACTAATAAAGATGTATTCTCCGATTCCGATTTTGAAGAAGAAGTTAAACCATCAGAGGAAAAGAAAAAAGCTGTTGCAATCAGTGATAGCGATAGTGAAGGGGATGTCCAGGTTCTAAAACCGATCAAGTAAGTTCTGAAATTCGAACTGTATAATTTGATTCATTTAAATTTGTTTTGAAAAGTTAACTACACGCAATGGTTTACTTCACTTTAACAGGGAGAGGAAGGTAGAAGTTAAGTATTCCGACACTGACGACAGTGATGTGCAGCCGCTTGCGTCGAGATTTAAACGACCTATTGCCAAATCCTCCAGTTCTTCATCAAGGTACATAAAGAGCTAAAACACAGTTATTGAACGTTTTGGTAGTCATTTTTATGGCAAGTAAAGTATTTAATGTGTGTTTGATGCGTATTTGTTAGTAAATTTATTTAGCGATAGGTAGATACATTATTCATTAACGGTTGAATTAATAGCTTTTGTTTACGTTGTCTATTATTTTGTTATCTTACTTAGCACTAATTAATTGTTAATTGGTTCATGGTAATAATCATGCATTAATGGTTTTTTTTAGTAAAAAGAATGCTACAAAGAAAAGAAAGAAAGAAGATACCGACGACGATGATGATGACTTTGTAGAAACCCCCAGGAAAAATTCAAAATCCAAAAAACGACGTAATTAATACTAATACCCGAAAGGTTAGCGTATTTTTTTCTTTTTGAAAATTACTTAGACCCTTATAGTCATTCCGATTGTTATAAAAGCCAAAATGATGCAAGTTTTGAAGCGTTCATATTCTCTCATGCGCATTAAATGAGACGTGCTCCATTTTTAACCCAGGTTGTATTCTTGATTTATTAGATAGTAACATTAGGCGAGCTTTAAAACGGCATCAGTAAACATGAAATCGGACTGTTATTAAGTTGTTTATAGAAACAGTCGTAACTATATTGTTGCATTTTTCATATCCTGAGTTTATTGAGTTTATTTTAATATTTG
>JAQIVE010002062.1:0-21488 GCA_034698285.1 Sminthurinus bimaculatus | reverse complement strand
TGCTGCAATATGGTCTAGTTTCATTTTTTTAGGTGGCCGGACTAATCCCAGATTTGAGGTCAAAATGAAACAGTCTACTTTGGCATCTTGACAGCGGCTTTTGTGTTCAAATTTCCCGTCGCTTCTTCCAATATAGCACTAGCAGAGGTGTTTTTACTGTTGCTGACTAGTTGTTTTATTTTAGTGTTCATCTCTTCAATTTCTACCTATATATATTTCTGCCAAAATATACCATCGTCGTAATGTACCAACGTCGAAAAGTACCGTCGTCGAAATGTACCATCGTCAAAATGTCCAGCAGTCAGAATGTCATCGTCAAAATGTACCTCGTCAAAACTTACCATTCTGTATAGCGTCCGAATACCGTTCGCTGTACTCTGCTTTGCTTTGCTTTGCTTTACTTGGCTTTGACTTGGTTCGAATCTCCCTTACATGTGAAATCATCTAAGGTTTCATTGTACGCTCGCTCCTCTTTCTCTCTCGCTTACTGTAACTTTTCTCAACTTTGTTCTTGCTCGCAAGGAGCGTCTGCGTTTCTCCACTCGACGAATACTCAGGGAAACTTCTCAAATCGTTACGACTGTCTTTGTCATTGTCGTCGTTGAGGTTTGCACTTTATACATTGGCTCTAGACACGGCCAATATTTCAGCCTATACCTACCAAGGCTATTTACGCTTGGAGCAGCTGAGCTGCATTGAACTGGTGACTGATTCTAGTTTGAGCTCTACTTAGTTATAGCTCGGGTGCTGGTGAGCTGAACTCAAATAAACAAACAAAAGTGTGTTTGTGTGTGTGTGTGTGTACTTATTCGACCAGTACAAATAACAGTCACACACACAAACATATACAGTGCAAAAACACACAAACATGTACAAATATGTTTGCATTACCATCTGAATGGAATGGATTGGGAGTACATTTAAACCTTTACCCGTCTTGTCGCCATGTATAAATATTTAGAAGGAAGAGAGACACACACACACACACAAAAGGAGAGAAATAAAGAGAGAAGAATATGTAATCAAAAGGAGAGAATCTTCATGCTAAGCTTCCCAGTAAAATAGTAAATAGTTAGCCCACTGTATAAATTACGCATTTAACTCCATTATAAAAGATGTAAGACGAAGAGATAGAAGATACATTATACATTATGGAGAGAGGATCAAATGTGGACTAACCTTTGTATTAGCAAAGTGGCAAACAATTAGATGGAGCAAACAAACAGTAAATAATTAGATAAACTGGACGAAATGCTGTTTGAAAAGTAAAACATGCGATTCGATCCATTTCCCCCACAATTTATTCAGACAAAGTTTAGCCTTAAGTTTTGCGTGGGAAACGTGGCAACAAATGATTAAAAAAGTAATCTTAGCTACACTCTTGATTTTATTAAACACATAAAGTATGCATAAACAACATGATTTTTTTCTTAAAATCTTTAATCAGCTGATTTTTGATCGAGGGTAAAAGTTCTGAACGAGTTCTCTGTCCATTGTCGAACCTCCGCAATGAAGGCAGTCAATAAAGATGCAAAGTAGAATTTTCATGATTAGTATTTTGTTTGTAAATTAAG
The DNA here is from genome assembly GCA_034698285.1 of Sminthurinus bimaculatus. Classification (NCBI taxonomy): domain Eukaryota; kingdom Metazoa; phylum Arthropoda; class Collembola; order Symphypleona; family Katiannidae; genus Sminthurinus; species Sminthurinus bimaculatus. The sequence continues at coordinate 19,914 of JAQIVE010002062.1, read as the reverse complement.
CATATTTATGATGGTCCTTACATCTATTTGCCATATTTGAGGGGAAAAGATCATTCGTAATGTAATTATATAATACAACCTGCATCTCTTTCCAAATGTATGTATGATGCTGAATAAATAACCAACTCTCCGTCTTGTAATGTCCATACAGTAAAAATATGGAAAGCTGCTTTGATTCTTATTCCAACATGCTAAATCTTAAACTCGCTCTCGACTCCTTCTCCTCGTACAAAAATGGAGACGGAGAGAGCATTGAATTGAACAGTCATTGAAAATGCAGCATGCATCCTGTAAGTGGTCATAAATAGTTGATAATATCCCACTGAAATGTAATGTTCAGTCCAATAGTATTGTCCTGTTTACAATATAATGGGCAGCAATCACACATACACCACACAGGCACACACACAGAAACACACACACTTGATCAAATGGCCAACCTTGTAGCCGTCAACCGAAAACGAACTCTGTTCATCTCTGTCTCAATCCCTGCATGAAGCCTTTGCCAAAAACTCGAGGATATGATCTTAAAATGCAACGAGAGTGAGAATAGTATCTATGTATCATGCATATAAAATACAGTATGTGTATGGTGCTTTCACTCACTCGCTTACTCTCTCTCTCTCACTTCGTTGTTGTTTATTTATTTGTTGTTGTCACTGTGTCATTGTTGTGGCAAAGTTGTGACGTGACTTTCAACGTTTAGGTTTAGGTAACAAAGTCAGATGCATCAAGTTTCAAACCTCTTTGAAAGGCAGTGCAGCCACAGAGACCTTAATACATAATGGTTATTATTATTGTTATTATTTGCCTATTATGTTCCATGCAATGCCCTTTTCCACGAAACACGGAAGGTTTGCTGCGTAATCAATTGCATATGTATGTATTATATAAATTTTACTATACAATACTTTACCTGCCTGGCCTGGAGCACTTCCTTATACGAACTTGCATTTTTGGAGATGGAATTCTGGATTCCTGTGCAAAACCCTGTAGAATACTCCTCTTTAATTCAAATGTTAATTTTAATTCTAATTCCAATTCAAATCCAAAACCCACATTCTTCCCATTAATAAATCACTCGACCTTGCTGAACTTTAAATTAATCATAAATGCAAACAGTACATTATTATCGTAACTAATATATGTACACAATGCTTAGCTTGTGCAATACTTTTCAATGCTCAGTTTACACAACTAAACATCCACAATTTACGGATATCCTCAAAACAGTTTAGTCAAGATAAACTCAGAGTGAGTCATCATCCTAAGTTTACCGTGATTCTATTGGTAATCTGATAAGCGAGAGAGAGAGAGCGAGAGAGTCAGTGATAAGGGGCATCGAGACAAGCAGTTGAGGAGCAGGATGTCATTTTATTATTAGTCATAATTCGTCATGAGAGAGAAACATTTTCTCACTTCACTTCCATGTCTATTTCCGAAGTCATGTTTTAAGCGTACTGTGTGTATTGGGTAATACACAGTACGCATATTGTTTTTTATATGACACGTAAGTAATATGCACATGTAGTGTAATCAAAAGCTGTGGGAAAAGGAGAAGTTTGAACAAAGTTCGAGAATATTTAGAACTAAAATGGTTGTATTTTGCACTATGCATACATTTAGCTTTCGTCCAATGTCTACAGTATAAAAGTTCATAATTCATGCAGTGGAGCTGGTGTTTGCACTCCTATTAATTTGCTACAGTACTGTCGTACCTAAGTAAGTATGTATGTAAATACAGTTACTTACTATTGCTACATTTGTTGCATGTATCTTTCAATATGCACAACAACAATTATCAAACGAAGGTGATATCTGGAAAAAGTGAGATAACCAAAGATAAGAATATCCCTGGAAATGATATGCCATGTCATATAAACAATTTTATACTGATCAAGTTAAAGTTGTGAATGTGAGTAAACGTTCTCATATTTTTGGATCCTCGTCATGCCTTCGTGTAAGTATTATGTACAATATAAAACGGTACAAAAAATTGTTCCCTTTCTACATTATAATTCCACAGGCAAAACAGAAAACAAATGATGATCTCACACTGCCATAATAATTTGACCACCATTAATAAATTGATTTATCACTTACATCATTATCATTAAGCTTGTTATACCTTTCTACTAAAGATAATTAGTATCATTTTGGTAGATAACGACTGGCCTCGGTTGATGATGAAGACACTTAAAATACCAAACACTAAATACGGTCGATATTATGTTCATGTCCAATAATTAATAACAAATTTAATGCTGATTCTTTTCAGAAATATGTACATAGCAATTTTCATTTTCAAACAAAATCTGTCATTTTATAACAAAATTATGAAAATAATTGACCATTATAGCAAACGGAACCTTACATTTTAAAATGACTAATGACTTGCTAATATTTTGGCCGTTTCCGATGATTCTGCGGTGGTTCAGGTGAAATATAATGTAGAAAAGAAGAAGAGTGGATGACTAAGGAAAGATAAAAGGCTGGTAAACGTTGAATGTGAATGTTCTGCTTTTAGAATTTGCACTCTAACGTACAATATATATTTACGTACAATTATATAGTTAGACCGTGTGTATGTGTATGCACATACATCTGCGTGAGGATAACAAAATATAGCAAAAAAGATATGAAAAACAAATAGAGAAGAAAAAAACTATCGATAAGACTCTTGTGCACTTACATACATACATAGTTGGCGTAATCGTTTGCAGGTAGACGCTGAAATGTACATGAAATGAAATTTCATGCTAAGTATATAGTTAGTTTTCATCCAAGCCTTTTTTCCAGTGATAACGATAAGCCGGTGACACCATTTTATGTGCCTGTTCTCGAGGATCCCAACCGCTTTTTCGCTCATCCACACAGTCTATATACTTGGCTTGACTTGACTCTGGGCGTGTGAATTGCTTGATATGTGTTTAAACGGTGCAATAAGCAAAAAGTGGAATAGTTATAATCGATTCTCGGCTCGATCCTTTCTCAATTAAATTGTGACTTGTGGCAGGAAGTTGAGAGAAGGGACAAAATTTTGGATTTTTATTCTCCTTGTGGTGTCTTCTCATTTTTGAGGATTGAGTGTGAAATTTTGCAAAATTGTGAATCCTAGTTAGTGGTTAATTTATTTATTAGATATATTTGCGTTCACATATTAAACGCTTGCAATGAGCAAGATGGATCTCAAACTGTTGGGTGCTTTACTCTTCTTTATTGGAGGTAACTTGAAAATTATCAGTAAAAGCTGTTTTTAAAACTGGCTTAATTGTTTTGAATTGCTGTGTAGTTATTCTTCAAAATACGGGTACACAATTTGTAATGAAAAAATAATTATTCTCTGTCCGTATTTTTCAGTGTACACACTCTGCGAGTGTCAGCAGAGGAGCATTCCCAATATTATAATAAACTGCTATAAGAACTCAACGGCGTACAATCGTTACACCAGGCAACCAATGCATATTGACAATTTAATAGCAATCATAAGGAAAATTGAGAAGAGTACCTTTTATACATGGGATATGCGAAGGATCTCAAGGACAATTTTGAAAAAGTAAGAAACGACATGTACCTACAAAAAGTAAAATCTACTATAGTTTTTCAAGGGAAAAAGAACAAAATTTGGATTTAGAGAAGTGCTTTCGTTTTCAATGCATATTTTAATAGTAAACTCCAATTTTTCCATAGATATTCATTCGACGGGCTCTCATATGACTCAGGTCGGAAGCAGGGCTTTGAGTTTGAAACAGATCCATTTGAGGATCATAAGGCTGCGATCCTTTACAAGCTCCTGGGAGGTGAAGACACCATTCCAGACGGGACTCTGGATAACGATGAAAGTGTAAGCTTCCAGCAGTTTCTCTTTATCCTCGCTTGTAGACATATTTTGTATACCTGCCTATAGTTACAATGCATTTACATTTCAATTCGTTATAAACAACGGGCAAACCAGAATTTATGGCTTATTTGCCCAATAATTTGAGATGACTACATCAAAAGAAAATAGTTTTACGGTATTCATCAATTCATAGTTAAATTCTAAGCTTTTGGAATATGATGCATCAAAAATGATGTGGAAGTAAATGTGATGCTCATGCCTGTTTTCGCATTCTCATGTGTGTTTACCGAACAAATTCTCCTTCTCTCTATCTCTCTCTCTCTCTCTCTCTCATACGAATAAGTATTCTCGATCTGTTCACTAACTCACTGATAACGCGATAAAAGGCTGATGTGCCAAATTTCACAGTTGTAGATTTGATTTTTTAAACTCTGTAGAACGGTAAATAACGGCGATTATCAGAGTTTTGTATGTATTTATCACTGTCGAATTTTCACCGGCCGTTTAATTTTGTGTAAACACTAAATAACAAAATGCATAGCATTTTATTTATTTGTAGGCCATCAAATTACATTTTATAAATAAATGTATTTGGACTACTTTTTAATGCAAATATTTACCTAGAACAAGATAAAAGCTGTACATTGATCTTTTGCTTTTAAATCTACAGACCAAAAACATCTTTTCATGCTATGTACTATGAAAAAAACAACAAAAAACTTGATTCCACAAAAAGATGAGACAATACAGAATTTCCGGTTAAAATTTTTTTAGATTTTAAATAGTTTTTGTGCCTTTCAAGTATAAAAGATTTTAATTGTTCCAAAAAGGTTGACACTCTCTAAACAGATAAAACTAATATTTCCTTTGTGCCTGGAGACTTAAATTTATTAAAAATTACGGAATTATTACAAAAACTTTAAACAGCAGGAGCAATGCTCGTTTTTTCGCAGAAAACTAGGTTCTTCCTTTTTTATACACGCTGTTTGACTTGTCACACATTTATCAATAGTTTTTTAAAATCTGTAAAATGATTTGTCTTTTAAAATGAAATTGTTAGCTTTTATTTTCATTATGATGCAAAATACCTACTTTTAACGTTTCTAACGTTTATTCTTGTGACTCAGTGTGCTCTTCACTGGATGCTATCATCATCCATCAATGCGACCTTGAGAGATGACGAAAGTCCCAATCGCCTACGAGCCAAAAGGAACGCATGGCCAGACAATGGAGATGGTGTAGAAATTGAACAGGATAGTGACAAAGTCCACGATTACGACGCTGACTATGAAAATGGAGACCGGGTTATTGCTAATGCCAATGCTAATGATGAGGCTAGTCGAGCTGTATCGGGCCGTTTGTTAACTGGAAAAGTCATTAGTCTCGACACATCAACTGCGGCTGCAGGGAAGCCGGAAACGACAACAGCCACCATTAAAAAGACGGAAAGTACCAGCACCAGTACCAAAGCGCCAAGCTCTGCAGACTTGATCCCAAATATTCACCAAGACACTGACGAAGCTGACCATGATTTTGTCGAGTACCAAAGCGACAAGGAGCATTATGCCCCGGGGAAAAATGTATTCGCTCGCCAGATCAACTTCCCCACGTCGAAGCAACCGATAGAGACTGGAGTAGTTTACACTCGTTGGGGCCCCATTTCTGCCGGAAAACTTATTGGTGGTACGTTATAAAAAATCCCGTTTTTCTGAAAAAATCGGAGCCACTTAAAATTCTGTATGATTATTATGTTTCTTGATTCTGGAATGTTTTGGACTTTTTTATAGGAATCGCAGCTGGTTTGGAGCCAATGGAGATGCCCGTGTCGGATGGCACCGTCTTTGGATCCGGAGTAGGAAGCGGAAGTGCTGGTGCTGGAGGCTCTGGATCAAATCCTTGGGGTTCTGGAGGTGGAAACAACAACAACAATAATAACAATAACAACAACAATCAAAACAGTGGGTTTGGGTCGTGGTCCAACAGTGGGCAAACGTGGGGAAGTCAGAGACGAAACGAGCCGGGTTATCCCTTTTCCTCTTTTCAACAACAACAAGGAAGTCGCTGGAAGAGACAGACTGGAGGAGAATATTTGGTTCCTCTTCTCAATTTACACGCGGCTACCCTTGCAGGTTAGAAAACTTTATATCAATACCGAACTTTTTCTAATTTCTTTCTGTGTTTAAGTCAATTATTTTAACATTGAGTTTCCTATTCAAACCGTTTAAATAGGTGATGTCGGTCAAGCCGCCATTTTAAACGCACGACATGCTACCCCTCAAATGTATCAGCCACCCACTGGTCGATTCAATGACTCAATTTGTCCCCGAGAATACATCCTCTACTCTTTACAGAATCCCAGTCATGATGTTTCCCATGAACATGACACTTGGACTTACATGACTGCTGCGGAAGTTCGTGGAGGAGTCGATGGTACTTACAAATTTATTATCACACACAAGCATACATAACTAAAAAACAGGGAAAGTGTTGGTGTTTATGTTTAATATTAATTATTAAAACCTGTCTGTCTCAACTTTATCTCATTAATTGACGATCAACTCTTGTTTTTCCTTCCAGGTTTAATTCTCGGCTCTCAAATCCAAGCATGGGACCGACGAAATCTGTATCGTCTCAGTCAAATCCTCGAAATGTATTACAGTGAGACTGGAGTAAGCGTCGAGCCAAGATTCCGAGCATGTGACCGCAGCTCAAACTTCCCCAACATCATTAATCAAGCGGACCTTCTCGCTCAGTCCAAGTCCTATGCCTATGTGTACAACAACCGAACCAAGGCTTTGACCGTGTCCATTGCCGACCAAAACAACCAAAACCTGTTAAATCGCAATGTGGAGGAAACTTTAAGCAAAATGACTGGGTTTGCAAGTAAGAAAGTAACTACTACCCTTTACATGTCCATACATTCATAGCAGTTAAGTAACTGTAATTTGTATACGAAGTATTTACAGTAAGCTAACTAATTTTTTCTTGTACATTTTCAGGCTCTTTGGGCTCAATGGACCCACCTTGCACTCAACGAGTCTCCTCGTCGGCCAATTTGGACGTTCCCGATGAAAACAAGATTGTTCCACCTCAAACCACTTTGTATGCCGTCCTCGACTACTCGGATACAACTGACCCAGATTTGACTAATCAAAAAAACTTTATCGCGTAAGTAAACAAGAACACTGATAAATAAATGTGTAGCTTACTATACTATTTATGCAACTATTTTTTTGCTAAAGCATCACTAAATAATATTACCAATGTATGTACATATTATTGATTAATTGATTGATATTTACTGTATTGTTGACAGTCAACTCGCGTTTGACCTCAACGTTGCTCCCTTTGGCTCTCGGATTGGTTTGGTAAACGGAGCATCTGGACAGATTTTGATAAAACCCAATGCAACTGATAATCCTGCTTCTTTGGCCTGTCGAATTCAGAGTGAAAGAACTTGTAAGCCAAGGCGACAGATACTTATTTTTTTCTTTTATAAGTACCTTGCTAAAATAATAATTACCAGCAATAATTAAGCACTTACTTAAGCTGTTACTTAATATTCCTGATTATTTCCAACAGTCTCACAGAATCAAAACAACTTTATCACTACGTTGGAGTCCCTCAAAACCGAAATCATCCGTATAAGAACTGAGGAAGAGAGGACAAACTACACGGACAACAATGGCATCGTCATCATGGTCCTTAATCAGGGCAAGAAGTTGGAGGACAGTCAGAAAAGTGAAACCCGGAGCAAAATTTCAGACTACCTCGATGAGTTGGGAGGTAAGATTAACAGAAGGTTTACTGAAATCTTTGAAAAAAATTATAAAATTATACTACCTTAATTTGCCGGGAAATCAAAAGTGTATCTAAAAGGCCATTTTGAATTTCACAGATGTCCATGTCATGTTTGTGACGAGCAAGTACAATGTAAACGACTATGTAGACTTTGTCCCAGATGTCGACTACGATGTTATCAGAGTGCAGGCAAACAACGGCAATTTGTCCAGTGAAGCCGGTCGATTTAAAACGGAATTCCTAAAACGTAAGTTTGCTTCCTTTCACCATGCTGAAGCGCTCTCATGGCTGAACTTTGTCCCTTCTTCTTCTTTGTTCTTCTTGGGACACCATCCCAATTTGCACAACAAATGACAACAAAGACCGAGGGATTATTTGTAATTTTGGCCATGTTTTCTCTATCTGTAGGCAATCATGCTCGGCTCACCTATCCTCAGTGCAACGCCAACCGATACGATCAGGATCAGGAGCAGCGGATCGGAACGGATCTGTACATTTCCCCAAACACAATTCAATACTACAAAATAAGTCCGGATTACTTCTTTAGTGCTAAAAATCTACGATTCAGAGTGAGCATTCAATCAGACTTGATTGAATTTCGTATACATACATACACAATACACATACTTTGATACTTCTTCGTCTTCTTCCGTTTCTTTCGTTTTTTCTCCTGTTTAAAAACAAACTTGGGTTTCCTCAGGATGAATTATTATTATGTTTTTTTCTGCTTTTTGTCGATCCATCTCTAGTTTTCAAGTGACAATGGGAAAGTGCGAATTTGTGTGAGCCGCCAACGGGAGCGTTTTCCAAATTCGCAGAAGGCGGGAACAAACGGAGTGGAGTGCTATGAGACGTCAGGCCAATATCAGCCAGTGGGAAGCAGCACGGCGGATCTGGAGATCTCCTATTCCAAGCCGTGTGGAGGAAATGGAAAGAGAGAGGGCTGCGCTCCCATTTTCCTCTCAATTACTCCAATTTCTTCGCCAGTCGCGGGCTCCATTCCGCTCGACTGCTCTGGTAAGATATAAATCTCGAGAAGATTTTCTTCCTCTCTCCACTTTCTTCAGTATTCAGCCTCTTCTTATTCTTATTCCTCTACTTCTTCTTCTGCTTTTGCTTCTTGTGTGTGTGTCCTTTTGTACAAAAAAAATTTATTAGCAACTTTAGAAAAGTCAACATACGCACATTGTTACAGGAAACATGGGCACAACTTTCTTACTGTAGCATACCAACTTTTCCTGGGGAAAGTGGAGAAAGTACAAGTAGAAAGTGGAAACTTATTTTTATATATCATCTGTGTCTTTTTTTTCTCTCTTTCTTTTGTGGAACAGCTGATGTGTGTCGATCGGACCAAGTGAAAGTCAGTTTCTCCCACTGGGACATGAGATGTAATAGTAACAGCGCAGTTCACACCTTGGTTTCCCTCCCTGGACTTTTTATCGCAATCGCCGTGTCTATCCTCACCTTCACCAAGTATTCATAGTCCACAGGTTTAAGTTTAAGTATGTACATTGTACATGTACTATTTAACTATTTAGTTGAATCACATGCAGATTTTCATCAGTAGCTTTTAAGTTGACCGACAAAACACCAACAACAAAACAAACAGTATCTCGATAGTCATAATATTAGTATAAAAAATAACGTAAAAATTACATGAACGTCTAAAATAAACTTTAATGCATCACCATAAATTATCATAATAAATTTCAGCGCAACAAATTATACAATTATACAATTTTCCTAGAAAAAAACCCTGTTTGAAAAACGTGTGTCATGTATGCACATATTTATTGTTATTTGTAAAACTGTCAAAAGTCTGTAAATTGCAGTGCAATAATATATTGTTTTAAAACAGTTTTTACAAAACATGAAAACAAGGCGATTCCTTCCAGCAGTTCAATACAATGTGTTAAAAATACAAATACAATTTTTAAAAAACTTACCTGTATTATATTATTTAATGGTATGTAATAGTATATTTATGTTTAATGACGTATGTTTTGTAAATAAGTAGCATTTATATTATATATTTCTTGTGTGAATTGTGTGCGTGTCATGGTAAAGCGTTAACCCAGGTTAAGTCTCAAACTCTTCATTTTGAATAATAAAACGTTTTAAACCAAAAATTTTCAAATTGTATTTGCGATTTTTTTAAAAATAAAATATCAAATTGGCATGTCTTACATACAAGCCACTCATTCAACTCAATTATGGTTAAAGTTATCCAGTCAAGCGTTTCCATGGAGCGACCGAAGGCCAAGCAATGCTTAGAGAAATGCTTACTGGTTCTTGCTGCAAACGAGCTGAATTTAAGCACTGGAATCAAGTCTGCTTGAACAGAGTTCAGTTGATGGCTGTGAATCTATGTATTTACAAGATCTAAAAGCATATAGATATAATATGCAGTATGCACACATAAAATAATCTTAAGTAATATAAAAGAACAGAAAAGCGAAGTATGAAAGAAAAGTAAACCAAGGTAATGGATAATTGACTTTGACTTTGGGGGAGTTGAGCGAGTCGGTAAGAGAAGATTGAGGAGTCTGCATATAGTTATGTATCCATTACACAGCATAGGTATATAATATGTACATAGTAATTTCCATGGAAGTCTGGATCTGCATTTGGATATTTTTGGCTATACATACAGATGTCACTACACGGAACAGTAAGAGGAGCACGAACTAGAGCCAGAGTCAGAGATTTTGTAATATTATTCGAGAAAGATGTGGAAAAGAAAAAGGAGACAAAGTTGAGGAGAGATCAAAAGCAGCTGCTTGTGCTCTCTGCCCTATAGTCTCTTTCTATTTTATTATTTCTCCGTTTCTTCTACTTGCTCCTCTTTTGGCTTGGCTTGGCTAGTGTAATAATGTGTGAGAATCACCAAAGAAGTTGACTTGACTTGACTTGACTGGAGTCAAAAGATGAGCATCAGCCAAATGTGCAAGGAGCGAACAGGATGCTCAAATCTCGTCAAATGAGGATGAGGACAACGATAGTGATGATAGTGATGATGACTGGGGCGATCATGACGATGTAAATGACGATGACGACAAAGAGAAGGACGACGACAACTGGGATGATGACTGCATTCATACATACATAATATGTGTGTAGTAGACTATGATGAGGATGATGAAGATGAGGAGCAACTTCACATATTTCACTGATATGCGAGCTCCCCAAATCTCACCCTTCTGTGTTTGACTTTGAATGCTTTTGATGATGGCAAAAGTGATGTGATCTTTTATTTTACATGTATATACACATGCATAATACATATACATATGTATGCGCGTACTTTGCCGTCAGCCTCACCTTGTCTTGTCGTTTACATTCAGCTGACTGAAGGCGGAACAAAGGAAAATTTGGTTGTCAACTTCTGCTCTGCTTTCTGCTTTCCCTTTTATGTATGTACATTGTACATACACGTATTTGCCTATAGTTAGTTATACATGCGATTTATTTTATTCGCCACAACCGCAACCCAAACAAGGAAACCCGATGAAACAACCCACGTTTCAACTTTCCCCCTTTCATACCTCTACGTCCCTCCGTTACTTCGTTCAAAGTTTTTGGAAAGGACGCATTTCAAAGAAGACAGGATACAGGGTAAAAGTAATACAAAATATAATATTACAAATATAGTTCTCCAATTTCCCCATAAACCTGTAAATAACTATAGATCTAGGGACTTGAATTTGCCCTTGAAATTGTGGATTTTAGAAAGTTTTGTAATATTCTGACAGCTCAGGATAATGTCAAGTGTAACCTATTTATTTATGATGCAGCAGGAAAATCCGTGTTAAGATGGATGGGCGTGGGATGGTGAAAGGAAAACTAGGAAATGTTCACACTCCAGGTTTCCAAGTACAGACGATCAATTCTTGTTGTATAAGCAACAGTTTTGTTACTCTAATTTTGATTACCAATTACCCTTGCAATTACTAATATATTGCATAGTTTGGTAAACGGAAAATTTTAGGAATATTGTAAATATTATCGTTTTCGTCGCAAAATGGAAAAACAAGCTTGTTTGCTCCCATCAATTAAATGATCTAGAATTTTTGGGGACGTCAATATGAGTACAGAGTCGGTGAAATAGAGTTTGTAATTTTTTAGGGATTCCGGTCATCCTTGTACTTTCTAAACCATTTTCTTTTGGTAATAAATACACATGTGTAAACATATATGCCAATTACCCTACGCCAAAATAATTCAAGGTTTTTCTAGCTATTTTGAAAACAAGGCATATGTATGAAAACGTGTATGTTCAATTTATAATAATGGCCTACAGATCAAAGTCCAGTCTCTTTTACCTATGTACTTGAAGTTGGATTTGTACTTGTGTTTATGTTTGGAATTGTGTGCTCTTCTTTTGCCGTCCCCACATCTGCATAATGTATTCATAGTCACAGAAGCACGCGGTCAAATTTGCCTTAATTAATGCCTAGAGATTCCCTAACCCATTTCCTCTCTCTCTCTTGCTGCAAACGAAGCCAAAACCAGCCGACCCAGCAGCTTAAATTGTCTCTCCGTTTCTATTTCTATTTCCATTTCCATTCTGTTATCCGGACGTCTTGGTATTGCTGGCGAATTTTAACCACGTAACTATTCAAAATAAAATTATTTTGTCCACAATCCAGAGTAAAAAGTACGTGGTTACAATTTATGAACACTTTTCCTTTCCACGCTTTTTCTATATAACTGTATGTATACTGTATACACGTACTTACCACAGACATTTTACTAACATTTCGCGGTTTCCCAACCTTCTATACGTACAAATATTCTCGTCTAAATTGTACCCTATTTTTACCCCGGTATCATTTGAATGGACAAAATAACTGGTGAAAATGAAAAAGTCAATGTTACAAAGCAATTCTCCTTACTGACTCCATCCACTGTCTAAATTGACAGGGCGAGCTTTGGTTGTAATATTGCTCTTGTTTTTGGCTGTTTGTACGGTACGATATACATGTGCAATGTACAGTGTACATGTAGTCTCGTCTACTTGTTTGTCTGCACTTCAAATGACAGGAACTCGACTTGTGGACATATTGATTTGAAAGTCGAAAGACAACCAACAAGCGACAGTCGACAGCAGACGACTTGATGATGAAAGCAAAAGCAAAGTCACCGACAAATACACCAACACATGTACATAAGTTTAATGTGCAGTATAAGCAAAAGCTCGAACAAAGACTTTCACTTGCTTCCCTTTTTGCTTGTTTCTCCATTTTGTCTAGCCTTCCTTCCTTACAGCAAAATTTTGATGTTTGTTTTATTTTACTTTAGCTTTACATAAGTAGTTTTCCACAGTACTACGAGTGACTTTTCTCCTTTGATTTTGACGTTTCTAAAATATATCGGCATAAGTATATATAAGTATGCTGCAGCATACTTATGTGCTGAGACGTGAGTTTTTATTGTTTTTGTTGCCTTGGAAATCGAGTCCTGAGAATCTGCTCAATCTTGCCTGCACATCCCATTCTATATTCTATATCCTTCAAAATTCAAAAAGTCGGTTGAAACAGAGAGTATGCCTTCATTATATTATATAACTTGACTTAACTACAAACACGAAGGAGTCAAATAGAAATCAGCAGACTGGAAGAAAATAGGTTTTTGTGATGAATATTTGTGGAGGCGGATAGTGAATAATAAAACGTGATCTACATAATTACTCTCCGCATTACAATTTATTCCCTTCCATCTTCATCTTCAATCTTCTTCTCATACTCTCATATACTCTCATTTTCATTCCAGGGAGAAAGGAGTAGGAGAATATGAGAAAATTGTGGGAAATAGAAGGAGCACAACGCCGTGGAAATAATCACAAGACGGAGGAGTGGAAGAGAGAGAAGCCATATGCGACAAGTAGATTATTTCCCAGTTAAATTAGCCCTGGGACCACCAAATATACTTTCCTCGTATATGTATGCATGTATGTATGTATGCATGTTTCCTCTAAACATACGGCCATATAAATTCTATTTTCTATTCCGATTACTATGTAGAAGATTCAGCACGGGGAAAAACTTCATGAAAATAGAAATAGAGATAGAAATTATAAAAGCTCTCGGCTTTCCCCAAGCAAAGCAGAGCAAAGCAAAGCGGCAAACATGTGTATATAATGCAAACAATATACAATGTACATAAATTTATTTATATACATTGTATCTGTATATGTATACTGTATTTTGTACAGTGGTTAGATGTGTATTCAGGAAGTACATATGTATGTACAGGAAGGCCAAATAGAAATATAGAGAGGTAGGGAGAAAGAGAGAGATCTGATTAACACGTAAAAGGGAGGAGAAATGGGGCATTTCCTCATTTCACCATACATATTGTAGTTTGCGTGTCAGATCGAAGACAGGCAGGCCAGGCCAGGCAGTCACGATGATGATGCCGATGCCGATTTTGTTGACGATGACGATGACTATGGCAGAAGGCTGGCTGGTAGGCAGGCAGGAAGCAGGCCGAAACACACCATGATTAGATCACAAGATCACAAAAGATAGGCCACAATTTACTAGTTATGGCTCGCTCACTCACTCGCTCGCTTGCTCACTGCTCACTGTTTATTCTCCCTTCATTCTATGTATGCACACTGTATGTTTACCCTGATGTGGATGACACAGCCTGATATTGTGGTGTGTCCAAGCTCGTGTCCAAATCCATGTCCATTTGTCCACATATAGGGGGGTGTCCCCTTATAGTTAGTTTTAGGTTGTAAATATCTAATATCATTCTAAGTACATACATACCATACGCGTTTGTCTGTATCCATGCCCACGTGCATATGATTATGTTTAAAACACGACCCGTGTTTAAGTAACACCCTTTTGTCTCCATACTTCTTTCATTAAGTGATTTACGTACGAGAATATATACCTAACTAAAAGTGAAACTGTCGGATTTTTCTGCCCCATAAAAAAGCAGAAGTTGGTGAAATGTTTAAGCTTTTGTTCAAGCTTCTTCATGTATTTTAAGTACTACAAGGATTTTCACGCATGTTTTACAATGGAATAGCAAAAACTGCAATTTTTAGACAGTTTATTACAAAAATCTCACGTTAACTGTTAATACTTGCACGGATACATAAATTAAATCATGTCTCAAAGTTTTTTTCACGTACATTAGTGCTTTACGCATTTTTCTAATTGTTCCACCTCAGTTAAGATCAATTAGTCGTGTCAAAACAAGGATAAATTTCCATAGTTTAACTTAACTGCCAATTACTGATTATTAAGTAATGCTTTTCCATTAAGAAAGACAAATAGCCGTATAATAAATGAGTATTATACATATGTGAATGCGTTTTTGAATTAGACTTTTCTTTTTATTCTTACATTTCTAGTTAGCTGTTAGCACAAGGTTTTACCCAGATTTTGACATCTGGTTGTCACTTACTATTAAACACAGATATTTTTTGCGGGCCTTACAGCCCAGGAGATGAGCGGAGAGTCAGCTTGATTCAACAGCAAACATGTATAATGTATAATGTACAAAGACAAATACTGACAAACTTGCCGAGGAAGGACACAAGGAATCCATTACGAACGGTGCTTATTCTCCACACCACGTTCATCCATATTAGTTATCTATGAATATCCATATACAAGATTATGCCATACGTGCATGTATAATGTTTTTATGTATAATGTATATGAACATGTACGTATGTACATCGTACATACAGCAGGGCACGGCATGGTGAGATGAATAGAAAAATGAAAGAGAAGGGAGAAGAAGAAGAGATGAAGAAGTTATTCATGAGAGGAGAGCTCATTATGAACTATAAAAAACCATTGGAACATACTTAAGAGGATGGAGAGAGGATGCTTAGCAGGAATCTTCCACTTTCCAGCGACGTATTTATCTCCATCGCAGATTGTACGAACGAGCGAGCGAGAACGAGAGAGAGAAAAGGAGAGATATATCGACACTCCACGAACCTATATGTATATACGTACATGCATACGTAGTTTTATAAGCTTCTTTTATTATGCACATATTCTACACTGCACTTTATACATTTTCCATAAAGATTATACGATACTATACATACACTGTATAAAAACTGTACGTACAAGTGCGTATAGACTTTACTCGAATATGTAACTACATACAGACCATAGACTTGTCAGCTTTGAAAAGCTCTTCTACCAACATTTCAAAAGGTCCAATGTACATACATAATAACAGTCATAATACGGCGCGGTCGTGTGGATATGCATGATATATCAGTATATACTTACATAACATATTGTATGCATGTAGGATGAAAAGGAAAGAGTGAAAGAGAGAGAGAGAGGAACGAGATTCGCCGTTTATGTATAAAACTCTGGATGGATTTGGAATGCTGCTTGATGCTTGGCTTGAGAATTGAGGATTGAGAATCTAGGAAGGGGATGAGAACGAGGATGAAAGAGGAACTACAGAGTCAGAGTAAGAGGAGAACACAAGAGAACAGAACACATAGGCAGAGTGTGGGAGAGCGAGAGAGAGAGAACACGGATATGGATGAATGTTAAATGTTATGTTACGAGCCTCTTATGCAAATCCAATGATTCGATGGGCGGTTGGTCCCATCCCATACATGCATAATACATATTTACATGATACGAGAATATGGAGGATGGTACGCGAACAACGGCACAAGAGAGGACCAACGGATGACACCAACGACAAGAAGAAGAAGAAGAGAAAATACCGGATAAAACGCCAGGCTAGCTCACTATATTCTCTCATTTTTCTGTCCATTTTTCTACGCCTTTCTAGTATAGGAAAAATGCATCCTTTCTGTACATTTAGACCTTGCTTCTAGGCACACTAAGCATTATTGTCTATTCTTTATTGTAACTATACTATTTACTTTGGGAGGATTAATGCTAAACGTAAGTACGAATATTTGTGGGTTAAACCGGTTAAGCAATTACCTTTATTTATGTACTTATTGTGAGAAAATAGGTCTGCACTGTTGACACTTTTTTGCTTCCTGAATAAAATCAAAGATGAAATTTTTGCGCCCGAGATCTCAGACGATAATTTATAATCCTATCTCCTACCCGTTTCTTTCCTTAGTTAGTACATTTTTGCAACTGGGGAGTTTTGCTTCTTCTTAAGTTTTTTTTTGTGGAGAATATTAGATTTTTGTCTAGACATCTTCGTGATCATAATACAAAACAATATTGACAGGGAAAGAAAAAAGAACAAAAGACGGAATATATATAGATATAGATGTGAGCAAACTTTTTCGGGGGAGTCATCAAAAAAAGTTTGGGGATTGAGTCAAATGAGGAAGAGAAACGACTGTGGAGCAAACTAAGAAAAATGAATAGAGTTTTTGTATTAGGTGTCATATAAAAATTTATTTCGGATTATTCAAAGCCATTTGACGTGAATCTGTGGAGTTGAGTTGAGTTTTCAATCTCAATCATCACTATGTATTATGTATAGACGGGATATAAATATCTAAGATTCCTTCAATTTCATCCATTATTCCATTAAAATCTGCTAGACATCCATGCGTAGGCTTAGTTGCCTTGAAATTCGATTTTTTGAGGGTTCCAAACTTTTTATGAAATATCGAATAAATAAGGAGAAAGTTTTCTACATCTATTCAGTACGGCTTACAGTATCAACAGCTAATGCTAATGTCAGCTGAAGTTTAAACGTGCAAATAATTGGATTTTCAAACTAATGCTCAAGGCTGCCTTTACTTACTTACATATATCTGACTCTGGTTTTTGTCCTGTTTCTGTTTCATTTTAAGTAAAGGAAGAGGGACGGAAGCGTTTTTCCCTTTGGTTCGCCTTTGTCCATATTGTCAATTCCCGTCCAGCTCCAGTCCTTTCTATCTCATTTTAAATAATGACCGGCGCTTTTCACCATTTAAGCCTATCAGCTATCCAAATCTAAATTTCCGCGAGTAATGAATTTCATGATAAAAAATTTGCGTCCTGGCTTATTAACGGGGAAAAGGGAAAAAACACAATCCTTGTTCACTGTTCACATAAAGACTCGTGTACTGTGAAATTCAAGGAGAAATGCATTCCTTTTTATGAGATATTTACACAGTCGGAGAAAACTTGGTATACACATACATGTTCATAAGATGTATACTTCCACATTCCATACTCATACTTATGATGAAGGTAAGTGAAATAGTGGCTAAAGTCGGGTCGGCTGTATACTTGTATTAGTTACATATTCCTTTGTACAATGTAGATATATATCAGTATGTGCATGTGAGGAGTGCTCTTTTCTCATTTTCTCGGTTTTTCTCCAGCCAACTTTTTCCTTTCCATCCTGACTGTGCTTTGGTTGTTGCCTTCTGTAAGTTGATACGGGCAAGAGGATAGAACAGGCAAGAAGAAAGGAAAAGTTAGTTTCTTGTAAGACTGCTGTATACACAAGACTAAGACGACTTTGTCTTTGACTTTGACTGCTCTACCTAAGTATGTATATATAGGATTCTCTCTCTATATTTTCTGTTTTTCCAGCACAGTGAAACCGTCAGTTTTCTCCACAGAGAAAGTGTTGAGTTGAGTCGAGGCGAGTCGAGCCGATACCTCGGAGAAAGTAGAAGAGCGGAGATAAAGGACGAAGAAAGCTAACTTTTACTTGGCTAGTTGCATTGCATGCATGCAAGTCGCCTTTCACTATTCATGGATGCAATGGCTTGTCTTGGCTGTAAGCACGACTCCGTCTACAGTCTACATATTATGAATGTATCGACCCTGGCCGACCCGTCCTCACTTTATGCTTTCCTTGGTTGCTTTCTCCAGGTTTACTATTACTGCCTCAATTTTACTGTAGACCTGGAGGCAAAAACCAGGAGAACGGCTCAACGCAGTACATAAGTATGTTAAAGAAAATACACATACATAGGTAGAAAATCTTAAGGCTTTCAGTAGCTTCAACGTTTCAATGTTTCCAGCTGCTTCTCTCTACAATTTTCTTCCTTGTTTGGCCCGGTATTCTTGAAGCATGTACAATGTACACCCAGAATTGCTTTCGCCTTTTCCTCAACTTTGGTTTGAGTGTACTGTCTTTTACTGTTTTCCTTTTTCTGCTATTCCGTATTTTAGCGAGATTTCGCTATTTATTTATTTTTCTTTGATTTTTGGCATCCCTTTTGTTTATTTTAATGCATACGCTTGATGCCTTTGTTCTCATTCGTCCTAGAGTGTTTTTATATTAGTTGAAAATAGCGTTAAAATTTGAACTGCAATTTCAAAAAGCGATCATGGACAAGATTTCAAGTAATAAGGGGACAAAACTCCTTTAGAAAAAATGGTTAAATAAAACAAATTATCATTTATTTGCAACAAGTTAAAATACAGACTTCCACAATGCAAAAACCGTTTAGATTTAATCTGTATTTCCAAATAAAATAAATTCCGATTCAATCCAATGAATCTCAATTCACATCACATAATCACGTCATTTGAGAATTTAATCCATAATTAAGTTAGGGCTGTACATTGTACATAGATGTATGTGTAAAAAGCTTAAAAGACTTGAATAGTTAGAAAACAAGTAAAATTCTAATAGGAAAACGTACAGTTGACAGTAAAAGTGAAAGGGGGTTTGAATACAGGGAAGAACAGGTACATATGTACATATTGTACATACAGCTACTCGCCATTCCATGATTAGTCGCGTGAGAGTTGAAAGAATTTAAATGTGTGTCGTCAGCATAAAATTGAAAAGTTTGAGATGTAAACTACCTATTCGTAGCATGAATGCTGTCATACATGTACAACATACAATATACAGTAAACGTACGTCGTAAAGCATAAGGTTTTGTAGCATCTAAGTCTTGGACTAGGAAAAGTTTGTAGCACTTGGAGTCAAGAAGGAAGAGGTGGCGAAGTAGGAGGAGAAGGGAAATAAGAAGTGAAGTTCAAGAGTAATTCAGATTAAATTTTAAGCGTGAAAGTGTTTCTAGCGTGTCTTAATATAATATATATGCAGCATGTAGCAACATAATATGCTACCATATACTTTCGTTTTTGGTGCATATGCTCCATTGCTACATATTATACCCAATGTATATATTACGCACACATATATTGCACACACACAGCATGCATAACACACGGTGAGTGAGCTACCGCTGAGTCATAAATAAGAGTCGGCGAGCTCTCTTTATCTCTCTCGCTCTCTCTCTCTCTCTCTAAAACGAAGGCGGGGAAACGGAAAAAGTGAGCAGGGAAACGAAAAACTTGGGTATGGGCAAACTTAAAGTTTGC
>JAQIVE010002061.1:0-21490 GCA_034698285.1 Sminthurinus bimaculatus | reverse complement strand
CCATAGCAGGACTCCACACGATGAGCAATGTTATGTTTTGCAGTTAAGTTTACTTCAATGTTAAATGACTCCAATCAGTACAAAAAATTTACGAAAAAAATGCCATGGGAGATAATAATATAATATGCAAAAGTGAAAAAATGTAATAATATCGAAGTCACCATTTTAATCGAACTCAATATAAATACAAAAGTCTATGATGTATGGAAACCAATAATAACGTAGCAAGCAATGTATTGTGAGTGTGTTTCTTTTTTTTTTTTACAAAATATGAATGCATTATGAATCACACAAGATATTCCAAAGGCAAGGAATTTCATAAATTTTATTAGTGAGTTATGTGTAATGTGCAGATCTGTACATAAAATCCTAAAGAAATCTATGTCTACACAAAACATAGCAGTACTCAGTACATAATTCACGTTGCTCATCGGGTTGAGTCCTAATAGTTCATCACAATATTGTAAATACTCGTGTACTCACGATATTTTGTGTTATTTCCCTTGTCTATTTCGTTTTGAAACTACTGTAATAATAACAAGGACTCCAATTTTTGTGTTTTACGTTCTTAAGCTGTGTTAAAAAGAGAAGACGAAGCAGTAAAGTTTGAAGTATTATTAAATAATTACCTTGTATTAAATGGTCAGTATTCTAGACATTTGTCAACAGGATTGTTGTAGCTATTTTTAAAACATATTATGCCAAGGTAACGAGCTATAAACTTTGGAACAAATAAGTCCTTTTCTTATCCCTGTTAGACATCAGAAGCTTTAACTGTAGCAGCGGTATGTAAACTCGGACTAATGATACACTTGGCGATTCAGATTTGCAAATTTACTGATAAAAATATCAAGCCTGGATACCCTTTACTTCCCCTTCAGCCCCTCACAAAGATTCTCGTAAATATCGCCATGTTTGTGGTTAAAGTTTGTGCTGTCTTACGTTTGATCCGGGAAGGGGTTTTTGATTTTGAAGCATTAAAAACTCAAATAAGTTGTCTCAAAATCCCTGAGTAGGGTGATTCAAACTATGGACAGTTTTTTTCGAAAGTATGGAATATTCAACTGTAAAGCGATGGAATATTTGATCGTTTTACAGTATTGTGTACTTGTAGACTTCATTATAGAACAAAAACATAAAACATATTAATCTAAAAGCGAAAAGGGTGAGTTCCAAAGGCCTTGTTAGTTTACTATTACTAAATACATAGTACTGTAAACTCTCATGATTGAAAGTGTACTTCTACACTAATATTGCGAGAGTCATAAATTTATTTGTTTGTGCGTTCCCTGTCCTATTAACTGTATAATATTATCAAAACTTATTAGAAATTCTTAATTGTATGTACAATACGCTTACCAAACGCATAATAGATATTTTTATTTAATGCGGACAATAAGTATGCGTGTATTCAAAGACAATGTGTTTTGATACGTCGTTGTAAAGATGATATCTTTAATTTAGTAGCATGAAGAAGCAACAATTAAAAGTTTCCCCTTCTTCACAATGTGTATCCAAAGACTATGCATAATTACTTGATGGTTTCATACCGCGTCCCGCAAATGACTGGACGTGCCTAGTATATTATATATTTTGTATATTATCGGCGAAAGGAATGTCTAAAGTTAGCATACTTACTTACATGTGTAACAAGAGCAAATAAATTTAACAACTGCTTGGAAATTTCATGATTCTGTTTTGCTCAAGGTTTCCAGAATTCTCCTTACGTATACATACAGATCCTTAAGATATTATTACTAATTGATGTATGTATGACTTCACTGGTAAAAATGCACAAACTTTTTTCCATTTCTAATATCCGTTTCCATATCTTACATCTTACTGCATATTAGCACCGGTTACACAGTATTTTGGCCAGTTTCAATAAAAAGTTCAATCACAGACAATCTTATACTTATATTTGGTTACGGTCAGCAAGTAAGAATCTTAGACGCACTATATATTATATAGCAAAGTGATGTAAAATGTAAAATATAATTTTATTGGAAGTTTTTAAACCTGGCAGAAAGAAGCTGTAGATCCAGACCGAACGTTCAATAACAAACCGTATAAATCTAAATTCTCTTAGCTATATCTACCTTCGACGATTATGCTTTGTGTTTATTTATATATTTTGATATATCGGAACAATCACTTACCAATTACTTAGTTGTTTCTTTATCCACAGCAGATATGCAATACTTAAATACGCACTTGCTATTGTTGATTTCTTGCATCTTCCTATTGCTAATAATAATAATGTATAATGTTGACGATGCGGCAAGAGACGTAAGAACGCTCTCACAATAAACTACTATTTTTCTCCCTGTAAGCATGCAGATGCTGTGTGATTTTGTGATGCGTGTATTAGGGTGAGTGTGTCTGCATGAAATGGTAGTTACTCTCCGTATATATTTGAACTTTATACGTGTTTTATCTTTGAAGTCCAAAATTCACCATTAAAATGCATTTCCCGTTTCCATTGTTTGTTGCTGTTTCTGTAATTGTCGCTAAGGTTCATCCTCCATACACAAGTACACTGATGCACACATGCTCATACATGTACGATGTACGTTTGTCTATATGGGATTATACACATGATGGATACCACGTACATGTACTCGTAATCGTTTACCGACTTGAGCACTAAATATTTCAAAATGCTCATGTGTCATGATTTGTATTATCATCAGAGGTAGTCACAAGAAAGAAACATAGAATAATATGGGAGCTCTTACAGCAGTGACAATCAGATTTCTTGCCATATTCTTTCAACCATGAAGTTTTACTTCTCGCTCCTCAGATCATTTCATCTACGGATTTTTATTCTCTTCAGTTTAATCAACTGTAACGAATCGCGGGGACTCTTTTTTAATTTCTGGGGTAAATTGTGGCGGTGGTTGGAGGAATGCAGTCACTTGAAATTATTCTAAAGATTCTGTATTTATATTATGCTAGCGTATATTATACTTTGCACCATGCTTGTTTCTACTAAACTATCCCACTAAAACTAGTGTATCTAGATATTTGCGTAGCAGATTCTGCTTACGTATTTTATAGTTTTATAGGTATATATTTAGGTGTCGTCCCCATTGTTTCGTAATAATTCGTTACAGTATATTAGTGATTGACACATTCATTCTAGATGGATGTACGTGTATGTGCAATACTGCAAATTGTAGACTCTCTTCCCATCCTTGTATGTACGTTGCTGATTTATAAATCGCAGAAATAATAGACTTGACTTTTCAATTCATGTATAATATTTTTACGAGTCGATGGTCATGACATGAAATGTCCCTTGACAGCGCAAAATCAGGTTCACTTGAATCGCCTATTTATTTGTCTTTCTCTAAATTAATCTTCTTATAAGAGGTGAATGTACAGAAGTATAATAGAAAGGAATATGTTTGTAGAAAAGCCAAGGCAGCAGATGATAAGCGAGTAAAAAGGATAAACATTTTTTTGGATAGTGAAATTTGTGAAGCTGCTCTGCTAGTCTTAGAAGACCAATCTGTGATTTATATATTATAACATTTTTACTTAACCCGTTTAAATTCTGGGCCGTGATCATGCACCACCACAGGGTAAATAATGTATAATATATTCTTAGCATACTCACATCCGTATACTTGTCATTTCGTATGATAACAAAGGATTGTGGACATAATGCCGGCTATTGTCAAAATCATGCAAATGACACAGCTTCCCTATCCTCTATTAACATAATACATATTCCCGTATATACAGGTACAGTCAAGTGAGGGAATAAAGACTGTGCTTCAGTCACAATTAAGATTTTTATGGAATAAATCTGAATTGAAATGGTGACGAGACGGAGCTTAAACAAATGGAAAGAACGGGACTTTTAAGTTTAACCTAGAAACTGAAATTTTCATATTTATTCCCAGAGAGCTATAAAGACACTGGGAGAGAGAAAGAGAGGGAGAAAGATGCAGGGGGAGGAAAGAGAATGAGTCAATTGACGGCGTATTGTGCCTGTCTCTGTACTGACTTCATGTATAAGAGTATTCTGACTTTGAATTTTTTTCAAGGAAGGATGAAGGAGAAAGATATAGAATGACAGAAGGAGCCAAAAGGAACAACCTATATAACAACATATTATGCAGGTACATACATAAAAGCGAGCCGAGATAGGGGAGAGCAAACGCAAAGGAAAAGATTAAGAATGAAGCGTGACCGTTTTGTTGTTGGTTATTCCAACTCCAACCTTGTGTGTGCTGATGACTTGGTCACTTGTTGTTATTATTATTGCATTTACATTATTATCGTCATCACAATCATAACAATAAAATATATGAAGTGTACGATACTATGAGATGGAGAAAAGTAGGAGACGAGAATTTGCTACTTCCATTGTGCAAAGTTAGGCGAATGTGTGTCACTCATATTGTATTTTTATACAATTGTTGTTGTTATTGTCGTCGTCTTGGTCTTTATTATAATAATTATCATACAATGTATGCAAGTGAAGTAGTTGAAAAATAAATAAAACTTGTACGCAATCATGATGATACAGATATTGTAATATGGCTTATCATAATAATAATTTGCTTATGTAAACATTGTTAAGAATATAATACACACAGAGAATACTTATCATGAGGCTATTCACTTATCTAGGATGGGGATAAGGACATCCTAGATTCAACTTCAACTATTGTTACAATTTTGCAGTGTCTACTTGTCATTCCATCTCGTTTTGCTTCCTCTCTTTCTTTTTTTCTAGTTTATGGAGAGTTTGTTTATCAACCGTCACTGGTTTATAGACTCAAAATGAAGGTGTAGTATATAAAAAAGAGGCTGTAATATTGTTGTTCGACTTCCAACTTCAACTCTTTTGACTGTATTCTTCATATTTTTGCTTGAAACAGAGCAAACAAGGTCCGTCAATTTTTCAAACCATTGTAATGTAAGGAGCAAGAACAAGATATCTAAAATAAGAATATAAGACAGGGTGGGCAGATTAATAATTAAAATTCTAATAAAGGGAATAATTATTAGCTTAAAGTATTTTTAATAAGACTATAATATGCATGTGTAAAATATCATAATACCGGCACTTGTTGTAGTTATTCTGCATAGAATAATGTTCGAAAAATTAAACATTTAGAGATGGATGAATTGACAGTGAAAAGGGAGAAAAGCGTCATTGGTGTGGATACTAGGTAACCATATTAGTTATACGCACATGGAAACCATGTTAAATGAAAGATGGGGAGATTGATAGGTAGTAAGATGGAATGGAATATATCAGTGTGTGTGTGTGTATGGGATTTAATACGTTACCTAGTCTGATATGCATTGAAGGGGAAAAAGAAAGAAATATTTATGTTTGAGGCTGCAATGCTATCATTGTACATAACACATAACATAACGTGGCTTCATTTCCGAATGTAAGATGTGAGTACATACATAATATCTCGAGTGTGATGGTAAATGGAATGGAGGAATGAATATCTACCAAAGGATTATTACGTATTATAATTAAGGAGGTTTCATCGTGTCTCACTCCAAGTATAATAAGTGTATATATATAAGTACATGGGAAACTTTATATCCTGTGGTATACAAAAGCTGAAACTAACGGAACGAACAACATACATACAGCATACAGCGTATGTATACGTATTATGACTATGTACGACTTTGACTTGGACGTAGACTAGGAAAAAACATTGGCACACAGGCACTGGCAAAAGCTTGAGATGTAATTTGAAAAAGTTCTATGGGATATCCCTCTGATATCTATGTCAACATCCAACATAAAATCTTGTTCGATACGGACTTGGCTCATTGGATTGGTTTGAAATGGATTTGGATTGGAGGTAACAGGAATCTCAGGGATGAAGTTTTCGGCTTCATGTTCAATGTACAGTACATTGCATTATACATACGGATTATACAACTAGTCTCCTAATAATTGTCCACAGTCGTTATGAAAAATGATAGAGAGGGACCAAGATGTACCCACTATTCACTGTTTATGACATAATTATATGAACATGAGTTTATTTGTTGTTGTTTTTTCTTTCCCATGTGTATGCCTGTATGTATGTAGTATTGTAGTATGTACCACTGGGCCTTTACTCCGTTCGTTTGATTCTCCTTCTCGTTCCTCATTCCTCCTTTCAGTTTACTGTAACCGTACGTAATGTAATGCATAAAAAATACATACATAATACATACATACATGCGAATGCAATGTCAAAATTTATGATATACTTGCTGCAATCTTATATGCGTCCAAGTCGTGATTTGATGCACGTCGTTCAGCAGTCTTTTCTCTAGCAGCTGCCTTCTCCGTCAGAGACGAGAGGAAAGAATCTGCCACAAAAGGTATACATTCAACATTTATAAGTGTATATGTATAAGTGAACGTACATCGGTTCGGTAATGTGCGAAAATAAAACAATAGATATGCCATTAAAGTAGTAAGCAAGCGTATGAAAATATAATATTACGATTGTGTCATTAAATTTTTTCCTCCTTTTTACGGCTCTAGAAGAAGTTCAGTGAGATGAGAGGATGATGTCGTCTCTCGTCTCGGTGTCTTGAAATTTCCGTGATTATATTGTCACTACTAAATAGGATGTATTTATATTTTCACACGAAAAATATGGATCCCCGACTGAGCCTAATTATTGTTATATGTACCTACGACATAATAATGTACATGCAATTCAAAAAAAGCCATTAATTATTTCCTAAGACAGATATGTTTTTAACAAGATCAATCCACCAAAAGTCACAGATTTTTGTTTTGAGACATCTTAGCTTATTTTAATTTAATTGGCATTTTTCTATCTTCTGCCATTTTATGTTTAGCATTGTTTTTGACGTTTGCGAATTTGCACTGATGAGGGGTAAATTGCTCCTACGTTTCTACTTCTGTCTATCCTTACTTTCCTGTTACATAGGCTTAAAACTTTAATTTCGAAATCTGTCCAACAATAAAAACGCCGAAAGAGGGATTATGAACCAGATACTGCATTGTAAGGTATTTATAATATATGCGTGGACTAGAAAGTAGACATTAAATAACGTGACTGTAGGGCACTCCACGAATTTTATTGGAATATCTAATATCTATACATAGCTGAATGTGAGCCCAAAGTTAATAATAGAATGTCCGCATTGTGGAATAATAATAACAACAATCTCTGCGTAAAGCACGATGTACACATAGAATACATATGCACGTGTTTCCATTTTTTGTCTTCAATCTCTTGACAGCCCTCCGTCTTGTCTGCACTGTGCCATATTAAAAATACGATGTATATTGTATATGTATGTAGATTGTTCCCACTTTTGTACAATATAAAGAGTTGTGCAATGCGCCGGATAGAAGGGATGAGAAAAGTGCAGAATGAAATTAGGCCTCTTTCTATGCCTTTTTCTATCATCATTTTATATTTATGATTCTTGTTCTATGTAGTTCTGTAGTTTGTAATACGTATGAGACAGCATTATTCGTACACATTATGGCCAAGGAAAGGGTGAAGTACTTAAATTGAGTGCGTGTACGACGCTCTCCTTTTGCTTGCAATTGTTTGAGGTGGATGAACAAGAAGAAGTAGAAGCAAAAGAATACGTAGACTATGGCTAAGAGCTAAGACGAAGGAATAGAAGGAATGGTCGCGTATCTTCTGCATGTCTGTGTGTTACATGTGCAAAGTGGGAGCCGAAGGAGAATCAAGAGAAGAGGACGGGACTAACGGACATTTTATTCCATCCCCAGGCTCAAGTTCATGTTCAGAACTTGTGAAGCCGCGAAGCCGTGCACTTGATTTCCTTCTTGTTCTTCTTCTCTTTCGACGACCACGACGACGACTGATGCTGCTTCTACACTGCTGCATGTGTTAACCAACAAACGAAAGAATCGCGCATTTTACTCCTGTGAATCTCTGTCTGTGTCTATCTTTTTAGCTCCTCGCAAATACTCTTCTTTTCACAACTTTTCGACATTTTCCTCTCTTCTTGGTGTTTTCGACAGTGGTGCACATGATAAAATGACTTTGTTGTTTTAGTCATTCAAAAAGTGTTTCCTTGCTCTCCGTATCCAATTCAGTGAAATTAGTTATACGACGCTCTGCTTCATGAAATATATATACAAATATTTGTGCACACACGCAAAGCAGAAATAAATAAAGTGAGTCGTCCTTTTGGATTGTGTTTTTGGTGATCTTCTTTTGGATTTCCGGTACAAGGTAAATCTACTTTTTTTGTTTTATGAAACTTTTTGCTAGTTTTACAGAAAATTGTTGAGGAAATAAGGAAACTCTTGTTATGCAAAATAATTCATACACCGATTTAACTTAAAAAAAGAAAATTTCTCATTTGCATTCTTCATTCTTCAGTTTTCGGTTTTTTGCCTTGTGTTATGGACATTGTGGTTTTTGTCTCTGATTACTTACAATATTATGCAATGGACTGCATGGGTGTAAAAACCACATTAAATTCAGGAAAAGGGCAATACGGATAATTAAAGCATGTAGCGCAAGGTATTATTTAATGTATGCATTCGTATCGCAGTAAGTATTAAGGTGATAAATAGGTACATTCGCATTTAGGTATGTCTGATATGGTCCAAGAATCCAAGTTTTTTCCATGTCTTTCGCATTTGATCACTGGCAAGCTGTAAAATAAATGCTGAATTTAAATAAACAAACAAGTTCACTTACCATTTGTCTAAGTAATACTTACCGTATTTGCTTTAATTGTGGGTCAGTTTTACATATTACGACATGCCATTAAAATTTCTGTTTGAAAGTATTACACGTACTTTGAAAGGCTCAAAATTTGAATAGTGCAACTGTCACACAATTCAAGCATTCACGGTACACATAAATGCATGCATGCCAAATACACCCGCATGAAAATTTATGCCCCGACAATTCTTTTCCATGTGGCTGCATGGGAAGCTGGAACAAAAAATACTAGATGACCTTATAGTTGAAAAAAAAATATTTCAAAACGGTTTGCAATTGTCTGATTTCAGTTTCAGCCGAAAAATCCTTCAGAAGACCGACTTGAATTTTTATACGGGAATATTTATATTCCCTTTGTATGTATGCCTAATAGTAAATTTTTCCGTGATTAGTGTTCATCTTTCCTCCACAAATACGTAGGATATGCTTCAAGAAGCGTAAACTTCAAAGGGGCGGAAAACATCCAAATGTTTGAGAATCCTCTTTTCAGCTGAGAGTCTCCATATTTACATATAAATACAATACAGATACAAAGCAGGGGCTGCATGGATGCATGTTTGTTGCTGATTGCAGAATTTTTACGTATCTAGCATAAAAATGGTCGTGAGTGACTGAATAATAAATGAAAATGATTGACTGCACTGATTTCTTCGCTCTTTGATTTGAATCGATCATCGATCGATATTGGAGGGCAAAATTACATAAGGTAAAACGTGAACGCAATTGCTGTTGAATAACTTCCCCTTCTCCAACAACGTTTTGATCTCTGTGTTTTTAGAGATTTATATAAGCTTAAACTCTAAACTCTCGCACGAATCTGAGCTTACCAACTCGTTTCCGCGTTTCGGTTCTTGCCATTAAAATTTTATCGCGGAATACCCTCGTGTCGTGCATTGTTTGTGCAGAGAGGTACACTCTAATACTGTACAACATAAATGTACAGAATATATTGATAGATGTGTCTAACACCTTCAGCCACAATACTAAGAAACTCCCTGGCAACCTTATTATTCTACAGAAAAAAACTGTAGTTTTAATATCTTCTGTCTGTTATGAAACGTTCAGCAGAGACTGTAAATCATCCCATTTTTATCATTCATTCCATCCTTTACACATGGCTGATCAAAATACGATGAACTGAGATTTTAGCGACCAAGTTGCATAATTCAATATCATTACGTATAACTTTATGGCTTATGATAATACGAAAAATGGTTCAGTTTTGGTGGATCTCCTTTCTTTTACGGGTTTCCATCAATTCAATTCGTGATTATAATGTCAAATATAATCTAAACGAACAGTCGTTCAATGTATTTACAAGAGAAACGCGTAAAGAGCTTGAGATTTATCCCTAAAATATCCACCCATCGAATGAGTTGGGCAACAAGCGTTTGTTATTGGCCTCAAGACCCAAGATCAGAAATTCAAAGGCTTCAAGTAAGAATTTTAATATTCGCAGTGTGCTGCTTGACATGGGCCCTGATTATGAGAAGTACTGTAATAAGTAATAAGCCTAATAATATGATTGAACAAGTCAGCTGAGCGTATAAATATTTTGTCTGAAATCTGTTTGTAAACGTCAGTCTTGTCTAAACTTTTTAAATCTTTAATATATTCTAAAATTTGTAAAGGCACATTTTGCTGTTGTTTTGTTCGGTCAATTTCAATTTCAAGTTTCGCTTGCCAAAAAACTTTTAAATAACGTAGGATTAGTTAAAACTGGACACATAGCTAACTTGTCACATATGAAACATATTTTGTCAATTTTTCACGCTACATATATCTTGTATTGTTGTTGATATTTTTATTCGAAGAAAGATTGACAAGAGTAGGATAAAAAAACAACGTCAACATATTGCACGAAAGAAGCAGATGAACGAGGTCATAACTTTTTTCACGACATTACAAAGTAAAGGAATCCTCCGAACGGAGAGTAGAAGACACATTACATTTTATCTTCATCTTATATGACCACTTTT
Organism: Sminthurinus bimaculatus; assembly: GCA_034698285.1. Classification (NCBI taxonomy): domain Eukaryota; kingdom Metazoa; phylum Arthropoda; class Collembola; order Symphypleona; family Katiannidae; genus Sminthurinus; species Sminthurinus bimaculatus. Next base: position 10,779 of record JAQIVE010002061.1, on the reverse strand, counting down.
TCATCATCTCTTCTTGCACTTACCGTTTTTTGGACTTTGAAGCTCTCGTTTCATCGTTCATCTTTGTCTGTGGTTTGTGCCCCACCATCAGCATCATTCAGATGCAATCAATGCAATGTGCACAAAAATGTCTGCCACAGATTACTCTCTGTCTGTCTCGACATTGTACAGACGATCCAAGATCCTGTTGATCATTAAACATGAAAAAAACACGGTGAGAATATCTCAAATCTCAAGCAAGGGTTCAGCTGACATTTTTCATTTTCTTGTGTCATTTTGCCGTCTTTTTGCTCCGAAATAAAGGCAAATTCTGTAGGTATAGCTACTGTGTAGGTATACCTAGTATAATATTAGCTGAACCTGAGAAAACAAAAACAACTTATTTATCACTTGTCATTGTCGATTTTTCAGATAGATTGTATATTGTATACATTATACATATATTATGTAGACACATGACATCTCGAAACTGTGACTCTTGTATACACAACTTTGACTGAGTCATCTCCTCTCTCTAGTTTTTATCCTATCTGGGGTTTTTACAGTATTTCCACAAAGGAGGAACGCATCTGCCCATCTCTTTTCACCGCTTCATGTGTCCGTTCGTTAGTAATTCATTCATTCATTCAATCGCTCATTCTTATATACATACATATTCATTTTCCATATTTTGGTTTTTAAGAATGTGTAAATTAAGCCGCGGCAGTGATTAAATGAATTCAAATCCCTTTCAACATTCGCCATTCTCTTTCCCTGTTATGGTACATTTTGATTTTTTTGGTTCTTCACTACACGCAGTAATATATATGCACACAGTCCATGTGTACGATGCATTACATACATTTTTTCAATTATGTACTCTTTCATGGATACAGTTTTTCTCGTTGAATTTATATTTTCTGAAGCAATTTTATTTCCTCCGTCAGCTACTTGCTGCGAGAGATTGGGAAGGTGGAAGGTGTGGAAGTTGATAAGATGACTGTGCAGATGGTTTGGTTTGACGATGTACCGGTGCGATGAGAGGGAGTCAACCAAGATTAAGACATTATCTGACTACCAGCTGAGATCCCAAATCCCAACACATCGAAATCCTCGTGACCCAACACATCAGCATATACATAGCTACACTAGTTGTACAGACTTTTGCACTGAGACCTATATATACTGAGCAACCGCTTTTTATCTTCCTTGAAAAAATTAAATAATCTCAATTTGAGCACCTATGACGGATCTCTAATCTCTGTGCACTGGGCACCTTCCTCAATCGGCAATAACAGAATGTGAATGCAACTATTCTGATTTTCCTCCATTTCCTTCCTTCTCTATATATAGGAATTTCATATATGATGTATGGTGTATGAGTATGGTGCGTGTATCGATAAGAAAATTAAATTGAGAAATTGGCGCAAAGTCCTATGATGAGAGAGGAAGAGCACAGTGTGAACGAATTAGTATAATGGCCAAGAAGTATACATTAGATGAACTAAGAACATACTCACATTGTCAGTACATAAGGAAGAACGAGATGTAACAAATTTCTCGAGATGTTCCACCATTTTTTGTGAGGGGCAATCATGGACGGTGGTGTTTTCTGTACTGTATATTGTGCTTATTTCATCGTCCCACGACTCTGCTCTTCTACATCTATAAACTATATGTATGAATTATACATTGCAGCTTATTTGCTCTGCCGTACACCGTTTACATATTATGCAGAGCCAGAGTTAAAAATCATCCTCGTGAGTATGTATATTATGTATGTATGTACAGTACACAGGTGCATATAGTTAGTTAGATATAAACTTAATCTTGGCTCCTTCACACTTGTCTTCTCCCAACTTTATTTTTAATGATTCTCCATCCTCATTACTACCGTGGACCGTACTATGCTGTATTAGATTTTGCAGCGTGTTATGACCAAGCCGTTTCAGCTGTGAGCTCGCCCATTCCCCAATTATGCAATTATGCTGTACACATAAATAATAAAATAAAATTACGCATATACACATGCATATATTGGGTGTATTTAGCTGAAGTTTTCGTGGTCAACTTAACCTGCCCCCATTTCAAGCTAAAAACAACGTCAACTTTATGTAAGTATACAAACTGAGAGGAAGACTTTTTTGCTACATTTGCTAGGAAGAACTTACTGATGAGTTACATATAAGGATTACATAATCAAGGGCAAAAATATGTATTAAGACTTTTCTTTTATTTTTTTCAAACATGACAAGATATTCGGTATGTTTTTTGAGGGGATTCTTGACCGTAAAATGAAGTTTTTGAGACTTTTAACATGTAACAGCCAGATTCTATGAACCAGATTTTGCCACTGTGTTGAGTAATTTGGAAAAGAGATGCTTAAAGTCTTAATTAGGAGTGAGGAAAGCTTTCGAATCAGAAAAAGATAAAGAGTTTTGTGAAACAGGAATGAAGTAAAAATTCATCCGGGATCAGAATGTAAAAATTTTCTTTCGAGTGTTTAATTTTTCCCTGGGGGGCGAAGTCTGCGGTCATCTTACAATTGTTCCCGATTTTTATTTTTGTCCAGATTCAGGTCACAATTTTCCACAAAGGAGGGAACACTTTTAGGGTCAGGTTTTTGGACACGAGTATTTTGAATGTGCTTGCAAAATTGGCTCTCAAAGTGTCTAGAGAAACGGCGACTCAACTAGATGTTGGAAAATACCTTGTAATTTCTGTCATCGAACATCTAACAGCTCTTTGTTTTATTGCTAAAAATTTTCGAGGCATCATCTTTAAGGGTAGAAAACTGTTGTGAGGAGACAATGTGTGGAAGTCTAAATCTAAAAAATTGTATGTATCATGTATTTACAAGCAGTCCACAGTCGACATCATATATATTTGTGGCATAGATATACTGCCTAACTTTAGCTCATCTCAATCGATATAGGTAAAAGTTGAAAGTATTATTAGCGTTCTCACTCTAAGTTTTTGAGCCATTAATTATTACCTTTGTACACATAAATATGCCTGCCACATGAGGAGAAGAGCACATACCGTATAAGCTCATTTAGTAGTACAGCTTCATGTAGTGGTACATGTCATAGATTTTACCGTTTGATTCTATTGCATGTACATATACTCTATGACGAAAAATTGACTTAGTGATACAGTACTACTAAAAGAGCTTATACGGTACCTATATGAAAGGAGAAGGGGATGCAGTGAAGGAACGCCAACTATTAAGACGATGAGAATTTTCGTGGTCATTGTGGCAAGGAAGTAGTATTCATCATCATCATCATCTGAGCTTTGACTTGAGCTTCATGTTGCAAAAGTTTAAAGTTACGACTAAATTGCAACAGGGGAAGTCAAATAAAAACTGCAAGTACCGCATTATGTGCGTATTGTGTATTTTGTATGTACATGTACTGTGACTGTTGTTGCGAGTGTCCATATATCCATACTATACATTCATTTATAGCATATGTATAGAGAGAGAGAAGAGAGAAGACGAGAAAGGAAGGAAATGTGCACCACGTATTATTACTGTAATAACACAATAGTTCATAACAATGCATTTTCAATAGCAAAATGGCCAAGAAGGGAATTTTCGTAAAAATAGTCATGTAATTAAGTTATTGCAATGATGGCTTTCAACCCAAAGTTTTCTTTCCAAGTTCAATGTGACTGACGGTGGAAAACAAAAGTTTTTACTCGCAAGCTCGACTGTAAAATGTACATACATAATGCATCATGTGAAGCATCTGCACTGAATTTACTTTAATTATAACTTGAATTAGGTACTCTTCGATTCTGATACAGATACTACTGCAAATGTATCGTACTTTCCTTTCATTTCTACTCATTATTCACGGTTTCCCGATTCCAAAAAACGGGATATGTCTTATTGTTAGTTTACATATGGCGTCTGGGCATCATCTCTATTTTTACAAAATTAGACTTCTCTTCATAAAATTCGCAAATTTGAATAATCATTTTCGTACAACATAAAATTACCGTAATGAAACTTTTAAAAACTGAAATCCTGCTGGATCGCCTTTCTTATAATATGTATGTGTGTTTAATTGCTTCCTATGTACTTTTGTGTGTTGACAGGAGACATGGAATGGCACCAGTGACTGGGACTGTCGTCAACTTAGATGATTGATACAATCAGCTGGGGACAGGACAAAGACGTATACACAATTCACATGCACTAATATTGAGCAAAACAGTAGAATTTCTCAGGAAAATGTTAATATTCTTAATTCTAAGCACATTTTGCAATGTTTGAGATTTTATAATTACTCTTTTATTCTTTAAATTTTAGCAGAGAAGCTGTCAAAAACAGGAAGAAGACTCGAATAGATTCCCGTTGCAACAGACAAGTTGAAATCCACGGACGACATCAAAATACACAACACAGTTGGACTAAATGTGAAGACAGGTCATCCTCATCTGCCAAAAATCCGCTGGAATCCCCATAGGACAGCATGAAGACATGCAAAGGCAGCAAGTCTGTAAACTTGTTTACTAAGGTCAGTCCATTATACATTTTACCGGTCAACTCTCATAAATTCTAACATTATATAATATTTCGAAATTCCTTGTAAACATGGTTGCAATTTGCAATGTCAAATTTTTAATATTTTGAACTACCGGTTTCTTACTTCTTATTCTCCTCTGCAATACTAAATACTAACTTGAGCGTCTTTAGTCTTGAGCCAGGATTTTTTAACGACTTTGAAAATAAAAACGGGCTTAAACTGCAGTTTGATAATAAATATGAGCTATTATCTATTATATACTTTATACTGCAAGTTCAATGATGCTAAAATCCTAAAACAAATACTATTTAATCAGATTATTTAACGTGGGAGAGAAACCACAGGAAAATAAGCCTCTGTATGTATATTATACTGATTAGTGTACATATTTGTGCACTCATATGTGTACGCAAAATGCATTTACGTGTTAATTGTTGATTTTAAGCCATTTTATGTTCCATGATCAAATTGGAGAGGTTTTGTACGTATACATACTTACACGCAAGAATTTTTCATAGGTTGTAGGTATAATTGCTCACCAGACATTGACAAGCAAAACCACAGTAATGCATTATGCATTGTATATTGTATTGTACAACACAATTGTCATTGTTTAGGTGTGATGAGATTAGTCGCATCAAAACCATACTTATGGAATTTTTCTTTTTTTAATGACACGGGCTTTTATTGTTAGTTCTTAGGGTAATTATAATTATGTGCCTCTAATTATGTGTACACAGGTATCCTAGAGATAATAAAATTTTATGACCTTTGAGTCGTGCTCGCGGTAAAATAATAAAAATATTATGTACGCCTAAATAATTTGAAATCCGTTTTCAAAGCTGAAATAAACCTATTTTAGCTATTTGCCAATATCAACAAAACTGACATATTCTTCCGCTAAAAATGAAAAGAGCGAGAACTTTCTTTTTAACTTCATACTCAAAAATTGTGAGGATAGGTAAATAGTTGAATTAAATTTATTGTTTCTGATTGGGAATCGAAATCTTCGTGGAAATACGAAAATAGATTTTTTATCACACGGCCAAAAAATTCTGTACTTTTACATGTTTGTGCTTTCTATTCAGCAAAGAGCACACAGTTTCTGCAATATAATTTACAGTCATATCGTAACATGTACAGTTCGCCGATAGATATTATGTAATGCATTTATGTTCTTGGGACTTGGGACAATACAGAAGATTATTTTCTCATCTACTCTGAGGTATAACTTGGGGTGCCACGATGAAACCATTTAGAAGATTATTATAGCCGTTCTACCTCAAGCTCAAAGCTCAAAGAGATTTGAGAGATTTTAGTCAAGGTGCTACATTTTTGTTTTTAAGTAGAGACAGGCGAGTTTAATAACTGTTTTTGTCTTACGAGAATGAATCGAGAAATGCATACACACACATATGTATGTATGTACATATACACAGAAGGAGCCTGAGCTCTGAGCTTGTGAGAAATAGATGAAGACTTCTTTTCATTGTAGAGTCAGTTAGTATGGAGAGGGTATAAAGGTTGATAATTACGAGGATAAGAGTAATAGTGAACTGAGTAGATTACATTACATTACTGTGTGCGTAAAATGTAATTAATATTATATATATATTTGAAAACGTTTGGATTCCCTGTGTTACAGCTCTTCTTGGCACTGGCAATCAACAGCTTGACTCAGAAAGAACAGTTGGTTTCCGCGTCTCATTTACACACATCCACTAATTACGCGGAGGAAGTCTCACCGTCCGTCGTCGACTCGACGCCAACGCCAACAACAACAAGTACCGGCGTAGATAATACAAGAAGCACAAACTCGAGCGCACCCACACCAACTTCTTTTTATTCTTCGTCGTCTTCTTCTTCTCCTGCTTCTCCCAATCCATCCGCGACAAAGGACAATCAAAAATACTCTTGTAAGCCCCCTTTTTATGCAACAAATCGAAGTTCTCATCATCATGGAATTAATAGCCATGCACAATGTGGGACACAGGTTTTGTGTACCTTTTAACTAAAACTGTTTTTGACTAGATGAGACTCTGCACTGTGCACTGTACACATCTTTTTTGCATGAGCTATTTTCTGTCTCCTCAATTGAAAAATAAAAATTGAATGTGTACAAAGAATCGAGTTTTAATTTTCTCTTTGATGTACATTTAACTGAAGATTTAACGGGATGAGAACTGCCTCTCCAATAAAAATTTGTTGCGCTTACATTCTTCACGTTTAAGTTTTATGCAGTAATTTTATGTACAATGTTCACTATTCTAAAATGAAAGTATTTCGACAAAAATTGTTGTAAAGTAAAGTATTTGGGCGTTCGTACTTTTAAATTTGTAGAAGTTTATAGCTTCGTGACTCAGAAGATAAAAAACAAAACCTTTTTCCCTGCTATGAAGCGTTTCAACCAACGATACTTATTAATAGAAGTAACAAAGTCATGGGGGGATTTGTTTGATTTTTGGCTACTCGATTGGTTTGTCCTGATCAGTAGGCTAAGACTCGCAGTGAATTACTAGGACGCGTTTTCTCTGATCATTGTAACCTCGCAATAGTTGAGCATGATAGAAGTTTTCCTGTTCCTTCGAATTTGAATGTCATCAACTGTTACCGAACTGAATTTGGTTTGAGTTCTTACAAGGCACAATTTTTCTTTGCAAGGTTTTCCTATATTATCCTCAACTATTGGCAGGTAACTATGGATAAAATTTAAGTACAAATCGGGCCTAACTGTGTAAAACTCAAATATCGGATTCACGTCAACTTAGCAACATGTTTGAATACTCAACTTGCTGCCAATCTTCTCCAGTAGTCCTTAGAATATTATTTATTACGTACATACGTATGTAAATTTATACTTATACTTAAGTTTAAAACAGGAAATTGTTTTTAATGCTTGACTTTATCTTTGATTTGCAGCAATCACAGCACAATGCGACGAAAAATTAATGACGATAACGGGACAATTTCTAGAGCCGTTTCGGGGCAGAATTTACGCCCTTGGTTATCCAGATGAGGGTACTTTCAGCTTTAAATTACAATTTTATACAACTTTATGCAAAGATTATATTTTTTACTTATACAATATATTTAGGTGCGTATTACAAAATCAGTGAGTCAGTAGAATGAGACAAAACGCGAAGCAAAGATTCTTCAAAAAACGCACTCGGCCAGTCAATTAACCGTAAATATATTGCTCATAACTGATTATCAGCCGGAAAATTTGTCCATATTTTGGTCAAACACTGATTTGACAGAATATAAGTCAGTATGCGGTCGAATCCAAGCTTTCTCCAGCAAAAAATGGGCCAAAACTTGTTATAATAAAACGTAACTGAATTCTGTGGGAAATTTTAGTACGGGGTTTATTGTCAAAATGTTCACCAAGTTGTGTTTTCATGAGAGCAAGTTACAGTTTATAATTTACTTCTAATTGAGAGAAACAAAAATAAGGGAAATAAATTTACTGCGAAAGAATCAACAAAATATAGACGGTTAATTATACTGTTGTTTATTTACAAGTATCTGATTATATTTTGTCTCCTTCTTTCTTTGACCCCTGTTATGTACTGTTCATGAATGTAATACATAGTCCAAGAACACGAGGAGTATAAGTATTAACTTATACTCCTCGTGTGTCCAAGTACTTTGACACAAAATATTGTGAAGTATACTTCATAGAATTAACCTTGGAACTTTAATTTCAAATTTTATTCATTTTAGTTGAATGTGGAGTGATGACAGCAAGCACTGTTGCGGAAAACGTGACCTTTACTCTTCCTCTGGGTCAATGCGGAGTTCAAATGAGGGCCCTGGACGACGTGGGTTTTACAATAATGAGAAAATAATCAAACAGTTTAATATCGTATAAATTTATTTTCAACATTTGAATGATTTAGGATTTTGCGTTGGATTTAAAAAAACTTTAATACGATAAACTTGTTTATGATGACTATAACAGTTTCATCCTTACGAGTTTCAGTATGTAGAGCATTGACTTACTGATGATAAAATCTTTCCCCAAATTACATATTTTCGTTTTCAAATCAAAACGAGCTGTGTAACATATTTAAATCTGTTAAAATTATGCGAGTAAATTTACATTTTACAATAACGTTAGCTCATTTGCAACTACCTTCACTGTTAAAATATGACTACAAATGTACACTACAAAAAATAACGCGAAAAATCACGTTAGGTCAAAATTTCCTTCTCAGCTTCCAAATTCTTGCTATGTATCAAATTGTACAATAAAATCCTGGATTTTCTATTTGAAGTGTTGCTCATTATAAACTATGAAACGCCACATTATTCTTTCGATTCTTTTGGTGTAGTTTAACTACCATTACTAGAATCCAATTAGGCAACTCAATAGTTTTAACGATTGAATGCCGCAACTTTGCTTCAATTATTATGACTTTTTTCGTTTTGCAGAACTTGGAGAAGGACTTACTTCACGATGTTACCATTTACATTCAGTACTCCGCCTATTTACAGCAAGTGGTCGACGAGAAGCTGAGCTTAACGTGCACAGAAAGGCGGCAAAAACCCTCAGAAAATGTGGAACAAGCGTAAGACTAAAAAAAATTTTTATGCTGCTTCATATTTTATATTGTACAGTAATTTATTATTTATGATCGCCCATAGAAATCACAATTGTTTTAAATATTTTTTATTTTTTGAATATTTGAATAGTTCTCCCGTAATATAGAATGCTTTTAACTTTGGTTACATGGGTTTTTATCACAGATTGGATGGTGGCATGAGAAACTCTCGTCAAGGGAGGAGACTGAAGGATCCGGGTGTGAAATCGGGGTTTCCTAAAATCGGGACGAAAATCGGCGAGGCCTGGATGGAAATCATTGCAGGGAAAGATCCCACGCCAAAGTCTAAAAAACACCAGCCTATTGCAGTGGGAGAAGACATCACTCTTGTCGTCTCCACTAAAGTCAATCGTGAGTCAGACGGAAATTCGGCTGCTGAATTTTGTGCACTGTACAAACACACATAATGCCTGGGCCTTGAATTCATCTTGTTCTTAAAATTTTAGTACAAAATGAATTCGATCAGAAAGGTGCTCGGGGTGGAAAATGTTTACAACTTTAAACCTGATTACTAGAAGCTATTCTGCGCGAGTTGGCGAATCAATTGATATACCTTTTCATAAAGATTGTCTGGAGTTAGAAGACATAACCGTTTGAAAATTGAAATATGCATGCACTTTTAATGTTGTGCAGGCCAAAAATTCAACTAGCCTTCTTTAGTAAAGTGATAAGGTGGTATTTAAATATCCGTATTTATGCTGTCAAATGTTTCGACATTTTGATATCAGAGTTGAATCAAACTTATGAGAATATGATTTAGACGTTTTTATAATAATTAACTGAAAAATAGTCTTTTGAATTTCGAACTTAATCCAGCTGTCCAGAAATCTCTCCAAGAAATGAATTTGCGATTAGTGGCAATGCTTTTTTTTCCCAAACTTTTTTTGACACTTTTTCGAGGTTATGAAAGGTTTTTTGTCAAAATTTTGATTCCAGGACATTTTAATGCTCTTAGTGATGCAGAAATTATTGTTTACTTAAAACTTCAACTCATTTTCAGGGTTCAGTTTGATAATTATGGTTACGTCTAATGGTTGACTTTACATGTTGTTATCCACTTGAGATTTCGATTGTAGTGAATACGGGTCTTTAAAGGACTTCAACGTACTAGAAGATGAATTTACAGGAATAATTTGTATTGAAATTTGAATAATGACCTATAAGAATAAGAGTCACAGGAGAAAAAAGCGCATTGATATAAGTTTCCATGGTGACTCTTATTTCTTATTTCACAACCCTTCAAATTTTGACCCCTCCACAAAGAGAAGCGCATTTCAGTTTGCAAGACATTACAGATATGTATCTACGTTGGTCTACGGGGAGGAAATAGAATTATAATTTTATCTAAAATTAAAGGGACGAAAACCCTTTTAAAAGGTTTGAGGCAGTTATCTTCTCAATGTAAGTATAGCAGGTATCAGAAAGTAAAGGGAAAGTTGCCGGAAATATTGCCAGAAACATTTAATGGTGGTTTTAAAGTAATAGTAGAAGTAAACAAACACTTTGAAAAACATCATGTTAGCTAATGTTTAAAATGCGCAGCGGGTTCTTAAATTGTTGACTATGTTTATAGCTTGTCATTTAAATAACGAAATTATAGTAGTGTTTGAGAAATCAAGTAAATATGTGTGAGTATTATATATAAATTGGAAACATTTCTT
>JAQIVE010002060.1:0-21491 GCA_034698285.1 Sminthurinus bimaculatus | reverse complement strand
GCGAGTCCGCCTTCGGCGGACACTCCTCCCCCCTCTGTCCGGCTGCGTCCCAACCGGCCAGACCCCCCCTCCCCCCCTCGACTTCGGACTCCATTTATGGACAACGCCTAATGTTGACGCCAATATTAAATAGGACAAAACTGTATTTTACAAAAAATAAATGACATTTACATGCTATGATTAAAGGTGCTGTAACTCATTCTTATTAGTATTTTTTCAATAGTAACAGTGAACTAGTTGTAAAATTACTGGGTAAAGTTTTAAAAAGCTATAATTGTCCTCTAAACTTATTTTTGGTGAACTATTTTGCTTCAGCTAATCTAAAATAACTTCACATAATCCTATTTTTGTATTTTTGAATAAATAAAAGCCTTCCATAAACGTTTTTACTAATTTGCTCTGTCCCTAAAATGATTATAAAGAAGCTGACGTCTAGCCTCCGGACAGAACTGAGGGTGAATGTTTTGAGGCAATGGCGCGTTAACGAAATTTCCGGGCAGAATTTCAAAAAACTGCCTTCTTGCTACGTTGTGCAGAGTCGCACATGCCATCAATATTAATGCTGCACTCTCTGGATCCATCCTTAAGTAGTTGAGACAGGGAAATTTTTCAAAAAGGATACCATATGCATTTTCAATAAGCCTTCTGGTGGACTTGTGGCATCTATTAAATAAATCCTCGACTGGATCTCCTGGATTTCTGTTCATAGGTGGGATGAGCCAATCCCTCAGGCCATAGGCTGAATCTCCTGTTAAAAAAATCAAAGCAACGATTACTTAAGATAATAGATAGTTTAAAAAATGAACACAGTAGACATGAGCTCGGGACGGGATGGAATTTAGATTCTCTGGGGAAAAAATAGGTGACAGAACGAAATTCTAGCCTTTTGTATTTATGTAGAGTAATAACGTTCTTTTTTATCAGTCCCTTTTTGCTGCTGAAAAGAACGAGTCAATTGGGGAAAATGCAAAGTTCTGTTCGGGACGGGACGGGACGAAAAATTCGAAGTCCAAGTTCGGGACGGGACGGGACTGAAAGAGCGAAGTTCGGGTTCGGGACGGGACAGGACTCAGAAGCTCGTCCCGAACTCATCCCTAATGTGCACCATACAATAATCATCCTTTAGTATGACATGCCATAGAATTTTTGGTTTGAAAGTATTACAAACACATGTTTTATAATTTATATAACCCGAATTCAAAAGGTATGGACTCCATACGAAATGAGGTTATACGGTATTTTGTTTTTTTTATAATGGCACAAAAAGTTTTGATTAATAATAAATATCATAAGGTTAATTCGTGTGTACATCTTTTTCACGAAGTTGGATTTGAATCAAAACGAACGAAAATAGGAGAAACTCTGGGATTGTACTAGTTTTTTAAATTTTTCCCAGGAAAGTACAAATTTAACATTGCTATATCTATAACCAGTACTAATTATAGTCTGGCCTAATTGCTTCATTATTAGTTTTTTTTCTTTGATGGGGGGGGGGGGTAAGACTCGCGGCCATTTTCTAAAAAACTAAGACGTTAATATAAGTACATATGCATTAATTTTGATGTGTGGTCAAATAGCCTTGATCCGTTTTTTGTCTTCTTTTAGGGAAAGAATACAATAATGTATAATGCCCTGCTAAGCAATCAAATACGAATGAGTTACACGACCTTGTCAAATATTATGTATTTGGTTATCATTTTTTCTTCTTTCCCTTTTTTTACTTCCCTTATTGTATTTTCTTCTTTTTTTGTTCAATCTAACATCCATTCATACATTTACTCTGACACTTTCTGCTTTTCATTCTGAATAGCGTGAATATGCAAGATCCACATTTTTTACCACATGCATTTAACCATCAGTATCAGTATGTATACACAGGGAACAAGTATTCATTCTTTGGGTAACTGTGAAACTCCCAACTATGCATACATAGTATGTGTATAGTTATTAATGCATACCTACATGTATGTAAACGTATCAGCTGAAAAATCATTGAGGTTTTTGCGAATTAATCTCACTCGCCAGCTGAGTCACATTTATTTCTGTATTAGATATTTTACTGAGTTGTTTTTTACGTTTGTGGATAAAAAATAAAATCGTTTCGAGACTATGTATTGCTTTGATTTGGGAAAAACGTTGAAAAAAAAACTGAGGAGACAGAAATGTGCATATGCGTGCATAATCTACAGTCAGGGCCTACCTACCATTTTAACCGGGTTAGGGAAAAAACCCTCTGACCTTGTAACAAACCGCAAAATAATATGGTAAAAGTTCAAATCAATGCTTTAAAAATGGTTTAATGACATTTCATCAGTTTCAAAGACTACTATTTGCTATTTGTAACAAGGAATAATTGTCGTTTCAAAAGCGTTTGAAAATTCTAAACTGTCACTGGATAAGTGTTAGCATGGATGCGAATAGACAGAATCTTTTAGTCAGCTGCAAAAATAAGAAATGTGGCAGTCTATTCATACTATCTGATTTTTCCAACAAAGTTTAGTTAGTCTGTAGCTAAATATGTACAGTGGAATTTTTCAAACACGCATTGGGTAATAGGCAGTTGAAGCTTGCCAACTATCCCTGACTGACATGCATGTCCCAGAGAAAGGCAATTGTGTCATGCATGAGGAGCACAATAAATTTATTTCATTTCAGCTCAAGTCGAAAACCAAGAGCTAAAACCAACCGAGCTGCTCCAATGTTATTGCCTCCCTTTCATTTTTCTTATCGAATACAAATTACATATTATCAAAAAAAACCGAGAAAGATTTCACGCTGTGCGTTGTAGATCTTTCATTATGAGAAACAAAGCAGAAAATCCAAAATCCTTGTAGATGTTGGATGGCTCAAGTCAAGTCAAGAATGGAAAAGCTCGACAGACTAAAGATATTCAGCAGGCTACCAGTCAGTTTTTTTTGTTTCTTTTCCTGTCTGAACGAACAGGAACAAAAAAAGGAAACGCAAAAGTGCAAATGGAAATATCTGCGGATTGGTTTTTCAAAATGAAGATTATTCATGCGTGCATATTATGTAGAAAAAGTAGAATGTATGGCGTTAGCAGTCAGTAGTGGTTTGACAATATAAATGTTTGCTGTCAGTGTTACATATACATATACACTTTATTGACCGAGCTAACAAAAAAGTGTAAAGACAATACGAAAAATTTTGATTCCGATTCATAATATTATTAAGTTGAATAACTTGGCCAGCACATGTCACAATCGCAATATGACGTTTAATACTGTTACATAAGATATGATATAGAGTTCGGATCAATTTCATGGGCGAACGTGGACTTCACATTATGGAGTCTACAGTAAAAAAAATTCGTGACGTGGTAGAGAGCGTAGAGGTCGTCAGCAAGTAAAATAAGTAGGTAAAAAATAGAGGAAAGAGCAGAATAAAAAGGGTCCGAAACAAAAGAAGTTTTTCTTCTTTTCCATAATACGTATCCATGTCTGTGTACTCTCTCCAGCCTCCTGCTCCTTTATTCCTCCGACTTGTATGGAATAATAAAAGAAATCTTTGGAGGAAAGAAGAGAACGAAGAAAGTGAGGGAAGGAGGGAATGAGTTTTAGTTAGAGTGCACACGCGGACTACGTACACTCTCGCCTCTGTTCTTTTTCGTTTTATTTCTATAGAATGTACAATGAGAAAGAACGTACTGTGTGCTACAAAATATCCTCTGTGTATACATACATATACACAAGACAAGTTTTTTTTCGCTTGTGTGTAAATGTGAAATGTGTATTTTTGGGGCGGCTTTTGAAGAAGCCACTCAAGTAAAATATTGCGTGCACGAAATAAAGCTGAGTGCGTACCTCATACCTCACAATCAAAGAAACAAGAGAAGGGGGAGAAAGTGGGGTGAACACTGTACAGTGTACACTACATATGTATATTTGGTATATAAACAGTATACAGAGTAAGCACAGAAAAAGGTTGTGAGAAAAAAAATTCAACGGGAAACTGGAGAGAATGACTACCATTTAATTCTTTCCCTTTTCTCTTTCATTTATTTTCCTCCGTTTTCAAATGATGATATCAGACCTTAGACCTGACGATAAAAAATTATAGAAAGTAATGGAGAAGACCGCTTGGTCATTTATTCACAAGACAGGCAGACCATATCGATAAAATTTAACCTTTTAGGCTTCAGTCACAAAACTTGGAACTGGTGTCGAAACCTAAGAACTGGTGGTTTATTAAACGCCCTTAAACAAGGAAACAAATGATAGAGGTTTAACTAATAGAGCTCAATATATGATTATAATGCATACTTCTTATTAAGAGCTTATAATAGTATACAAATGATGTCATTAAATTTCTATTAAATCGGTCCACTAGCGTTGATGCTTTCGTTTTTAAACAAAGTATCTTAAAAAATAGTCTGTGGACAAACGAATGCTAAAATATATTAATAAAGACTATACACGTATTGTACTATATGTGTAAAATTATGAGCATAATGATGTAAAACGTATATCTATAATCGTATAAGTATGTAACTATGGATTTCACTTATATTATTAGTGTTGGGGTTTAGACAAGTTTTTGCATTGTGGAGAAGCAACAACAAGGAATTTTTTTTTCGTAAATGGAGCCAACTGACAAAACAAGCATGAATGCCACTGACTCTCATCTATTTTTCCATTAGACTGCATCGTTTTCCCATTAGACTTGTTGTCTTTTGAACCGTTGCCTTATTTTCATCCAGCTTCTCGAGAACTGAACAAATGTGGATGAATTGTACTTCAAACGCATGACCTTTTTCAAAGTGCACTTTTTGTTTACAGAAGCAAGACTTGCAAAACGGTGACATAGCCATACATGTTTCCTATTTTCTCGTCTACCGTGGTTTTTATGCATATGTACATGCTTTATTATACGGTTACTAGCATTATTATTTTCTAGTTGACGATCGCACAACATTCGAAGGGAAATGCAAATTGGAATTCAGATCCAAATTGTAACGGCATGTCGGTGTTGCATGGATAATAATCTTGCAAATGCTGACACAAACATGCCCATTTTCCTACAAGTAAGAGTTCTTTACTACACACCATACATTTATTTATTTAGCTTGCTGGACATGTGCTGCGATTCGGAGTGAAATTTTCAAGCTTAAAAACGCTGTACATTGTACATTGTACATGTTATCGGATCCGTATCGCGTAGTATTTTATTTTCTACATATTGTTATACAATTCTTTATCATTATTATTCCAGTTGAGTTCCATTACACGGTTGTGACATTTCAAGTTTTGTACTCAAAAATGAATTTTTGTCGATATCTAATCGCAACCTTCAACATTGAGCATGAAAAATAATCCCAATCTTAGACTATGACATTGACCGACTATGGCCAGCATAGCCTTCATTTTTCATAAAAATACCTTGGACCTTTGTTTCATAAAATAATATTAATGCTGTGATGGGGAAAATCGGCTGACTACTACTGTGAGATTTAGGGCTTTGTTTCGAACACTGAGAGCATGAAGGGGGCCAACCTGAGAAATTATTGCAAATTTCCAAGAAGACCCCTACGGCATTGCTTTTTGATTGAATTACGAAACTATTACATATATTATGTTGGTATTACTCTATCGGCCATGATGTTATGTTTGAGTTTTCCTTCATCTTTTTATGCACCCATATTTTTCATCGTACATCTTCTTGTTTTTCGACAGATGATGATGAGGAAAACTAATAAAATTTGAAAACGATCAGGCTTGTAACATGTAGGTTGTAGGCACGTGTAATGTAATGCATACATAGTGTGGTTTGAAAAAACTTCAACTATGTGCATCGTACGATGGGTGAAGTGACGCCCATAGTTATTTTTCCAGAAGCAGTCCCTTATCGTTTGTCAGTTTTATGAATGTCCATGAATTCACCGCATGCATTCTTTTACTTGCAAAAACTTTGCGGTTTCCCACATTATACATTAAAAATTGCTCGTATAGTAGACTAGCAAATATTTTTTGTATAGCACACTAATAAATGATGAGATGATAAGGTATTATTTCTTTCCATTATATGGATACCTACAGATATGTAGGTAAATATTCCATCTTATGCATCTACACTTATTTATACTCACATGTAGAAACATTGATTATACCAGATACCAGTACATGCATAATAGACAATTGCTTTCATCAAGATTTACATGTGTAAGGAGAAGGAGCATCTTCATATTCTATCTCTATAGAGTTTACTGGCTCCCACTGCTTTTAGTAGAGACTGGAGGCATTGTATTAATCGATCGGAACGCAGGTGACGGAAACATTTTGAGACCATCTTTTGCTATCTTTACTGTAGTTCATGTACACTTAGGAATTTACATGCTCGAAAAACTTGAGGAATTAATTAGATTCTAGATTATATGCATGCATAGTTACTCATCTATAGGATATGAATAGTGAATAGTTTATGAAAAATTATCTTTAAATATGCTTTTAGCTCAACTTCCTCTTTCTTAAACAATGCAGTCTCATCATCACTAGTTCCAGCTTTATGGAGTAAGAATAAAGAATAGAGACCGTTCAACAAATCCATTATTTTATGCTTGTACCATAGAATAGAATAGAATACAATCAAATAGAAGGAAGACAAAAGCTGCATCAATCTTGATTTTGTCTACTTTTGTTAACTTTTGTTCATCAACCTCTATACATCATTGTCAATTTCAATACTCTGTCACTTATTTAGAATGGATGTAGGTTGTCAATTCCATTTAGGCGTCAAGAATTCCTATTGACTGTGCTTATCATATACCTACGCATTTATACTGTAAAAAGTCGAAACTTTAAGTGTATTACTGAACTAGAATGTTTTAATTTTATAAATTTAATATACAATACACGAACCTGGTTTTGAAATTACTTGAAACGAATATCGCAGTAAGTATTTTAAATTCGGAGAAATAAAAAACATAGTCTGAAATTCACGTAAGTAAGTACTCAAAATAACATGTTATGAAACATTTCTTCTCATGTTGGTTAGAGTAGAAACCAATGAGCCCAATGTATCCATTCAAAAATACATGAAACGAATTTGGATTTGTTTCAAGGACAAAGTTTTTAGTTTTCTGCTGCCCATTTACTTTTGTACAAAAATAGCTTGTTTTATGAAATTTACAAAGGGATAGAGATAAGGAGGGAATAAATGAGCATATCATCAGCTAATACATAATCTAGTGCATATCAAATATCAACAGTATAATGTATATTATAGACATAGCAAGGAGCACTTATGAAATTACAACTGACTGAAAATTGAAAAACTGAGAAACTACGAAGGAATAAAATAAATAAAAATAGTAGAATGTATTTACTACATATTTTATACTTTACAAGTAGTAAAGCCCGTCCACCACAGCCACGGAGTCGAGGAATAAAAAATAGACAACATTAGAGCATTGTCAGTGATACATACTTGAGGTCACATTTACAGTATTGGGTAAAGTAACCAGCATTGGATTGACGTAATTTTATCTTTATATATCTAAAGCATAATATTTTATGATATGATATAGTTTTCGTATCCCTTGAATTTAAAACAAATCGATGCATTTAAAAATATATTATAAAACTCCTAAAAGATGAATCAGATTCGAAACATTATGCGGCCATACATATAGGGCTATTTTTATTTCGACTGTAAAAAAATTGCAAAAAACTAGCAAACAAAGTAGGGAGAAAGTATAATAGAAAATAGGAATAATATGTATGTGAAAGTAAATTCTACAATTGCGCTATACAGCCAAAACGATGCCGATTTCGAAAGACTCGTAGTATGTATTGTAGTTGGTTTAGATAGGTGCGTGTAAGAGAATTGTAAAAAAAAACTTAAAAAGGCCACCAGTGCATAAGCCTATATCTTTTTTTTATTAATATTGAATGTAAAAGGAGTAGAATGTAACGACATATGTAGTAAGTAGTACATACGTTACCTTTTGCATGAGAGCTGAAGCATTTGTGTGCATAATATATGTACATACAAGAAAAGAAGCGGAAGAAAAAGGCTGACTTTAAGTATCCATCTTTTCTTTCTCTATTCCCTATATACATAGCACACTTATGATCAAATAAAAGGAGGAAAGTTTTCAAGTTTTCTTTACTATTATTTATGACTATTGACTGTGAGAACGAGTGTATTAAAAAGGTGGCGGAAAAGGGGAGCGAAATTTCCAAAATTTATGGTTAGTTAACTTTCCTTCAAAGCATGAAATGACTGAATAGTTTCTGGATTCCTTTGTTCTTTTTGAAGCAACTATACATTGTACTTCTCCTCCAGAATTTCAGGCGCACTGACAATAAGTATAAAATAATTTATCGATAAAACCAATTTTCACGTAGTTATTTACACTTTTTTCTTTCCAGCATATAATATATAAGAAGGGTTGCACATAAAGACAGAAAATAGAAAAAAGTACGTGCCCTCAACACTGCGTACATATCAACAACGCACGATATTTTTACATTCTTGACTGCATGCATTTTTTATGTAAATAATGTTTAAGGCTATGACGAAAAATAGGAATGTATACACAGTATATGAATGTACGACAAACATGATGTGTGAAATGTTATACATAAAACATAAAACGCGTCACCGTTTTAGTCAAAGTTCCACTTTTATACTATGTAAAATATACTTATATGCCATTCATTCAATGCAAAACAAGCTGCGGCGACGAATATCATGCTCACAAATAATCGTGTATGCTTTAATACAACATAACATAGTATAATAACTCATGTAATTGCAACTAAATTTAAATGTTAATGTGGAACGGTCAACTGATTATGAGAAAAACGTCACTTCATAAACTTGAACTGATAAAGAAACTTTGTACGAAGTAAATATGCTGTACACACTACATACTAACGTGTAAATTTTTAACTCAAAATAGGTCTGCACTCCTGTAAATACGACGTTACTTTTTGGCTGTGAATTATTAGGCTTTTGTGAAATGTCTATCGCTGCTATACACATATTGTTAATACATATATAATATGAAATTGTGATTAAAATCTCCATGCTTATATTTTAGCCCTGGACGAGGTCAACGGGGAATTGAGTCAAGTTTTAAAAGTATTCCGAGAGAACCGAAATCTTCACATTCAAAAGACACCGGAAGTGTACGTCAATGAGGATTCGACAGTGTCGGAAGTCCACGACTGGCTGAAGGCTAAGGGTTTCGCGGACAAAATTGTACGACAACTAACTGGCATTAATGGTCGGCAGCTATTTGATCTTGAAAAGTCACAAATTGAAGGGTTTTTTGGCAAGGATGAGCAGGCTGAAGTTCGTCGGCTCTTCTCTCAAATCACTGTTTCCAGAAACATTTCCGGGGTATGTCAAACGGACGTTAACATTTTTTGCTAATGTGTACTAACGCCTTTCTGTAAAATGGATTATAATAGCATGGTTTTATATTGCTACACTTTTATGTGATAACACCATAAAAAATACACAATTTACGTCAGTTTACCGTACTTATTTCCTTCTACTTATTTATTTCAGTTTAAAACTTTCAAGTCATCTGAACTGAGAGCAATTTTGGCCAAAGCACGACGAAAAGTGGATGGTGGAGAAGCCAAGGATGAAGAAGCCGACGATAAGGAGCATTTGAGTCGAAATAAAAAGGCTACGGAGACGAATACCCGATTAAATTCGTTGCGGCACTCTGAGAGTTACGACAGTAACGATAATGCTTTTGTTGAAAAGGTGAACAAAAAGCCAGCGACCACGTCAAAAAGCAATGGTTTTGTTCCCCCACCTCCACCCGCCAGTTCATTCTCTAAGACTTCCAATAGAGCCTCAGAACCTATCAAGTCATCCCCAAGTAATGCCATGAAAAGCAAGTCCACTCCAGTGACCAGTTCATCAAATGGCGGAAATTCCTATTTCAAGTCAAATTATGATCAGTCCGATTCGGATGATGAGAGTGATGCTGGGGATGCTGACATCGATGGAAAGTCTACATTGAGCCGCATGATAAAGCAGAAACAACGGCAAATGCTACGAAAATAACAAATTAATTATTTTAAGTAGCAAATAATAATATTATGACATCTGTATACTTGATAACTTCATACTATATGCATACTGGTATCATTTTTAAATAGTTGAGTAACCCACGCTACACCATAATGCATCCATACATACACACATACATACATATGTTCCAGAATATATTATATGGATTGTTATGACAAAACGCTAACAGAAACAAAAGTAGAAATATTTCATGTACAATATGGATTGATGAATTTATAGTTTTTAATTTATAATAATAATAATTCTGGTGTGATAAAAAATGAAAATGATATGTATTAAACAGAATACCAGAGCGTGCGAAATGTGCAATGCCGGTAGTTAAAAGCCATCGGAATATGTACAATATTGAAATTAGATGCTTCCGTGATGAATGACGATGGAGTAATTATGAATAATTATGATGGAGTCAAATGGGGAAATATTTTAGATATATAATATTACATATTACATATATTAAGGAAAACATTGAACATATACCTAGATATTCTAGTTCGAGTCCAAACATGCCAAAACGCCTAAATATTTATGTACCGTTTACTTGCTACTTACTAGTCATCGAATTCATATTAAGCAACCATTAAAACAAAGGTTTGCCTGCTTACAATTAGCCATTAGTTACCTTTTCATTCACGAAAAAAGTTGCCAAAAAATGCAGTTATAGTTACAAGCGATACAGCCCTATATATATTTTCTGTGAAACCCGGATTAGTACATAATGTAACTATAGTTTTGACTTAATGACAAACAAGCTTCTTATATTATCTATTAGCTACAACATAGAATTGAAAAAAAAATGAATGTGTAAATCCGTACGTACATAATTATACATACGTAATACGTAAGTATACTTACATTATACATAAGTCCTTCAATATTGTACTAGCTTAAAAATGTGTTTGCAATCCGTGTTTTTTGGAGACTGAAAAACCATACCCATTAAAGCCTTTGGTGACAAATGGCTAAAACAAAATATGCACTCGAAAATTGTCCCACCTCGTGATTTTTGGCGAAAATGAACATCTCAGAGATCAGTGAATTATATTAATGACATTATCAATTATCAAGTACTCTCTATCCCAGGTTGTGCCAGTATGTAGGTTATTTCCCAACTTTTTTCTGCATACTACACAATAATACATATTCAAGCCCAGGTTATGGTTCTCCAGTGCCCAGAATGAAGTGAATAAAGGTCATAATAATATACTAACGATAAGCAACATAACATATATTTCTTTACATTGGATGATATTTATGAATACATGACACCAGCTAATAATAGATGACCGATATAATGTCTTATGACTCGTAAAAATGTTGTATTTATATAATAATGAAAATAAATAATACTTCATTTGTTTGGAATTTCTAATGACAGTTTTTTTGTTGAGACCGTCAGCAGAATTTACATTGTGGCCATATAGTTTTTCACTTGGCATTTTTTGCTGCATGATTTCAACTAGATATTCAAACAAAGAATATACCTTCATACTTAATTTATAACACACGTTTCATTATTTAAGAAAAGCAAAGAATAACCATAATATCAGTCAAATACTAGTTTTACATAGCATTATATCTCAGTTGGCATATTATGTAAAGCAACCATTGAATATTAACTTTATATGCAACTTATTAACTTGAGACAAAAAGAGTCCGTTTGCTATCTGCACAAACGTATTTTTCTACCTGAAAAAAATGCAAGGTATAATATGTAAAGTAGTACTGGATGCACACCGCATCATAAGATTCTTCTACTAACTAACTCCTTATAGACTTATTACTTCCAGTACTATATACCAAACTCATTACTTTAAAATGGATCATTATCAGTAAATCTAGCTTGCTGACTTACTTGCCCAGTCATTCAATTCACTCAAATCGGACCTGTACTGTAGTTAACATCAAAATTACAGTAGTCAGTGTCAAGTCAGGCTTGGTCGTAGCAAGAAGTCACTGAAATTGGTTCCCTTATTTAACATCATCGAAAATGAGGGTAACATACAAATACTTACAACATTAAATACATTTTAAAATTTTCAAGCTTTTCCTGCTTCCTTCTGATTTTTTTACAGTTTATATTTTACTGTGTGACATTTTTTAGGGGAAAGGATTCTTATATTTTTTTTATAAAACTGTAAAACTGTGTGATTCAGTGACTACTTATAAAAACATTTTTTGTGAACAGTGTGGCTCATTCAGTTTCCATATTGGAAAATATATTATTCTTTTCGTTATTCCCGTGTTTATTTATTTCCTTTTCAAAATGACGTTCACGTCCTCCACATTTTGTGATTATTTCAAGTCTCTTCACTCTGTCACATTTTTTGCAAGATTTTTTGAGCATTTTTGCACTTAACGTTATTGAGTTTTTCAAATGAATTTTTTCGTGACGCTGTTTTTTAAATTTTTAGCATAATCATTTTGGTCTCCGTTTTTAGCTTAAAAATTTATTTGTGCTTGTTTTTGTCATTCTCTTTTGACTACAGGTCGTTGTTGCGAGTCTCGCTGTAATCTCCACTTTAATACTGTGCGCTCATGGAGAGCCTATACCAGGCCCAAAACCGGGCCCTTTACCCGGTCTCCAAGCCTATAACGTTGAACCATACAACGTAGCCCAATATTATCATCCTGGACAGCCATCTCCAGTTCATCAAGCCACCGAAGAAAATAAGGCAGGAATAGATAAAAGAAGTTACCGAGATGATGGATACGGAAAGGATGACTATAGTGGACGAGGAGATGGATATGGTCGACGTGGAGACTATGGAAAAGATGACTACAATCGGCGAGGAGATCCCTACAACGGTCGAGATGATTATGGCCGACGTGGAGACTATGGTCGAGACGGTGATTATGGCCGAGGGGACAGATTCAACCGATTTGATCGATTCGATCCCTATGATGGACGTGAGTGAATATTTTTCTTATAGATAATTACTTTTTTAATAGATAACTGCGTTAGATACCTGAAGAAATTATGTATATATCCTTAGTTTGCATGATGTGTCACAAATATTACTGCATATTATATGGTACAGCTTTGTTTTATGTGTATATGGTTCATATTATCATCCTCAAACACAGTAGATTTTGAAATCAGAATTTTTTGAAAGTAGAGACCGCATTAGCATTCATATTCAGAATTGTCATGAGTGCTGATATTAAGTACTACTGTTAATTATACTACTGTTATTAGTGCACACAAAAACTGCCAAACCCAAACATGCACTAAATGAGAACTTTTTTGTATGTGTATTTTATATTTTAGGGTGCGGCGGGTGTGGTTGCAGGGGAGATTATGGGGATGAATATGAATACGGCGGGTATGGCGGCTTTGATCGATTTGATGATTACGATCGATTTGACCGCTTTGATAGATTCGATCCCTACGATCGCTATGACCGCTTTGATCGATACGATCCATTCGACAGATTCGATAGATTCGATAGATACGATCCTTTTGATCGGTTTGACCGTTTCGATAGGTATGATCCTTTTGATCGGTTTGACCGTTTCGATAGATATGATCCTTTTGATCGATTCGATAGATACGATCGGTTCGACAGATATGATCGCGTCGGAGGATGTGGTAAGGTTTTTGACAGTTTTTTTACATTTATTTTACTCGTCTCATGACATACCTTTCTTTTCCCTTTGGAATTTTCAAAAAATATTTAGGTCTATTCTCATTATCACGTTTGCATTTTTTACAGCATAAGCTGATAGAGTAGATAGCAGATAATTATTGAAATTGCATAAGATTTTCTAGATAGCTTTTGCCAGGGATGATAAATGAACCATATATTATTATTTCAGTGTTTAAATACTGATAATATGCAATAGTAAGTTAAGACGCCATGCAAGCTTTAGGTATGTAGAGCAGAAAATTCTCAGCTCTTGGAATTTGAGATTATGTAAATTCTGTTACTTACCTAATATGTAATACCTCTTATTACATTTGACAATATGTATAACACTCTTCGAAATTTCATTTTGTACACATTTAGGATATCGCTTCGGTCCCTTTTTCGATCCATTCGCTCGTCGGTTCAATCGTTTTTATGACGACCCTTTATATTTTGATGGCTTCGGTAAGTTAGTTATGTCAGATAGCTAGCGAACTTTGGAAATCTGCATGAAACGTATACTTTTTATCTCTTTCCTTTGTCTCTACAAACTATGAATACTTATCTCTGCTTCACAACCAGAAGCTTCTCTTTCGCTGTAAAAGTTTATTCGAATTTAAGTTTTATTCAATCAGTATACAGCCGACTATATATGAAACTCACAATAACATAGATAAAAAAAATATTCTAATTTTATGTAAGCTGACACTTTTTTTAGGAAGCAAACACGCCATGTTGAGACTACACAGATTGTATACATAGAAAATAGACGATCAAACGTTTTGTCTTGTCAAAATCTATATATAGAGCATATAGTTCCTTAAGTTGGTAGCTTTGTAATCGGCTTGCCACTATAATTATGGCATACACAGAAATTGTTTAACCAAAATATTAATGGGAAAGTATATTTACAATGTATTTTTTTTCTTTTCGTTCGCAGGAAGCCGATTCTACGACCCATTTGATAGATTTGATCGTTTCGGTAATAACAAACTTTGCATTTTATGAACATTTTAAATTTATAATTTGTAATCAATTTCGACCAATAGTCATCATGATATTATCAATCATATTATTATGCTCTTGGAATTTATATAATATAATATAAAAACATTCTAAAAATGTGTTCTCTTATATTTTGACTTGCGTAGGTCGGTTTGATCGTTTTGATCGCTTTGGCGACTATGGTGACCGAGATTATGGTTTTGGAGGATATGGAAGATCAGCCGGAGACTCAGCAGAAGACCCAGCAACTCCACCAGCTCAACAATATCCGAGCCCCAATGGTCCATACAACCCACCAAATTATCCCCCACCACCACAATATCAAGGTCATCCAAACCCCTCGCCTAACTATCCTCAACCACCAGCGGGTTACTAACTTGCTACTCTGGTCATCTCTGGCTAGCCATTCAATTGTTGAATTTAAATTCATTTATTTGAAAAAGTTAATGAATAAATATTTAATATTCGGTTAAATTAATGAAAAAATATTTAAAACTTGAAAACACGTCATTTTTATTCCGTTTCTTTTAGTCACCAAAAACTAAAACTAACAATCTTGCATTATTATTTGTCATACTTCTTAACGTTATTCGTATTACGTTAGTCACAATAAATATAGCATAAATGGTTACTGGACATAAATATGTTACTTTATACGTTAAATTTCTCCTTTTAACACTTTAATACAATATAGTTTTAATATATTTATAATATAATAATATAATTGTCTATTATTTACCTGAAAATTTTTATTATTATCATCAATGCGTATCAGATAGTACACATCATGTTTACTTATTTTATTTTCACATTATAATATTATTATAAGTATTAATTAATTAAGGTACATCATCAGATTCCTGCATTCTTATAAATAAGCATAATAATTGTAGAGGTATGTTTATTACATGCTCCAAATTTTTTTGCAGTTATACTTTCTACATTATCGATGAAATTAAATGGTAGAGATAAATTGTGATAGACGGATAGATAACTTCATAGATAAATTAACTAAATCGATTAAGTGTTAATGCACCCGAAAAAAGAAAAAAAGTAAGTAGCGAAAACAAGAAGTAAAATAACCTGCAACTCACAAGTAGAAATTACTCATTCAATAATATTGTAATATTAAGAATGACAATGTTTTTATAAAATAAATGCATCAGAATAATCTCGGGAAGCATGTGTATTTTGTTTCTTAGTAAACTTACAACTAGTATAAGTATAATAATATAAGTAAAATTACACGGCAGTAAAAAATCATACGATATTTTAAGAACTAATCGATACACATTGTGCTTTTAACAATTATTTCCAATGAAAACTTGCGAAAAAAAACAGCAACAGAAACCTTTGTTTAAATAATAATGATTACGGTCATTTTAAAGTTTTTAAAATAATTTAACCTATGGTATTATTCTGACCTTTCTTTTTGATACGATAATATAGAAAAATTACTTTATTCTGTATTACTTGATGGCAAAGAGAGAGAAAGAGAAGTATAACGAATTTTACAGCATAAGGACAAATGGTAATCGACTGCTTTAGTCTTTAATCTTTAGAAGTATTTGCAACACTTTCTTGTTCTTGCTGTTCTTCTTCCTCTTTATCACCATCTTCTGCTTCCCCGTCTTTGTTTTGAGCATTAGCATCAGGGACCCACAAACCGCTATCAATGCATCTTCTCATATGCTCTGCTGCTTCTTTCTCAGGCATAGTCTTGATAGTTTCTTTCAAAAGTGGAATATCTTGTGTTTCAAAGCATACACGCAATTCCTAAATGAAAACAAAAATATTTTCTTGTTTATTGTCAAGATCTATTGAAGAGGCGTTTGCCTAAATCAATAAAAACCTACTACTACTACTACTACTTCTAATAAAATAGCTTACATAACTATAATGCAAAATGACAATAAGCAGTGATCAATGACCAAATCGGATGAGAATATAAAAATTTATGATCATAAAGACTTTGATAGAAACTGAATTATGTTTACCGGAGGAAGCGATTCCAGAACTTCCAATGGATCAAGACCACCTGTACAAAAATTTAAATGATGTATATATATTATATATTATGTCATTTTTATTATTGTGTATGTGTATGTGTATTGTATACATTATACTACGCTATATTATATAAAACCAAAAAACATAATATCGAATACCAAAACAGACAAATCTTTGAACAAAAGTATATACAAGCATAACATGCATTCATTAGTCATTTATGGATTACAAATGACGACAAAGCATCACATATTATACTGATTATACATTTCAAAGTTTTAAAAGTTAATAGGTCATCAATAAACTGGTTAAGCCTATTACCTGGACCGAGCCGGGCTTGTCTTTCTTCCTCTTCGACTTCAGCAATTTTCTGCTCAGCTCTTCTATTAATTCGCTCACGGAAAAGTTTCAGTTCGACATTAAAAGTGTCTCTATATTCGGTTGCTCCTTCCATTGCAATTTTGGTAAAGAATGATGAAATACAACTCTAAACAAATGCACAGAAGATAATAGTTATTATTGTCACATTGTCTTACATTGGCTATCCTAGTATCAAAAGGAGATTATGCACTGATTTACCTAGAAAACCCCCGAGCAAATTTTAATCCTTTTATAAATATTTAATATTAAGGAAGCATACCCTAGGATCTACATCCAATTGCTTTGCCAACTCCAGGAGAAATTGAATAGCTATTGCTTGATGTGATACATGTTCCATTAAATCATTTTTGCCCAAAACAGCCAATTCAACACACCACAGCACAAGAAAATTTGCTGTATCCTCACACGCTAGATGTGGATTGTCCTATTAACACAAGAACAAATCATTAACAAATTATATCAGCATTTCACCTTTTCATCTTATCATAATATTTTGATTAATGAAAGTAGTGATAGGCTACACAATAAGGAATCAAACAAAAGCCATAATATTATACAAATTATCAAAAACTTACTAAAAGGAAACGTTTGGAATCTTCATGCTTCCTTAGGAGACCAAACTGTTTTAAAGATCGTTCGTATTTTTTTGAAAATTCCTTCAACTGAATAGCCTTCTCTTCTTCGGTCATATTCTTTTGAACTGGTTTTGGCTTTGTATTTATAATAGTTTTAGAAAATCCATCTTGACCAATTGTGTCCACATTCCACGGTGTTACCTATATTACGCATAACAATACAAACAATGTAACGGTAATAACTCGCATTTTAAACTTTTAAATGAATGATTATCAGTTTCATACTATACATATTATTATATTATCATTATGCATCCATAATCCATAAAAGTCTACCTTTTCTTTTCGTTCCATTTCTTCTTTCCACTTTTTAATCTCTACGTCAGCTTTCTTCCACTCTTCCTCCAAATCCGTGACATCTTCTCCTTTTTTCTTTTTTTCTTCTAATTCCAGACGTTTCTTTTCGTGTATTTCAAAACCTTCATCAAGTTTCTTTTTTTCATTCTCATGTTCTTGCATTCTTTCAACTCGGGCCTGATGACGCCATCGGAACAACGACGGAGTGTCAATATTGGGATGAGTTTCATCTTCATCGTCAGAAACCTAATCAACCACAAAGATAATACATCATAAATAACATATTATCAGAGTCCTCCTGTATGTGTATATCTACAAAAGTTAATGACAATCAGCTAAAAGGTATAATGACAATTGACAATTATTCTAAAATCAAAGCTATGACATTTCTCTAACACTAAACGGTTTTAAGCATCATTGGTTCATGTACCTTAAAAACTATAAATGAGTCATCACATTAAACATTACAAAATTACAACTAAAAATTACGTAATTTACGTGACATCTAAATAAACATGTAAAAAATGTAAAACTTTCAATGGATTTAAAAATTCTACAGAAAACCACCAAACAAAAGCTATTGTACGTCTGGCCAATCTTTATCCCCGAAAAAACATCCATTACATTCATAAATCATAATTCGATCATAATCATAATACGAATGACAGAATAATTTTAGGGAATCTTACCTCAATGTTTTTCCATTTGCTGTAATCAACCATGATGACGATGACGTATATAAATTAGAGTTTGTAACTTGTAACTACTAACTAACCAAATGCTCCTTTTACAATATTTAAGTATACAACGAGTTCAAATCCGATGCAATAACAATTTTCTTTACAAGAACTTTGCTGAAATGCAACGTAATTACAATTAAGTGACAAAAATCTAAAACCTTATTCTGCACTTCTTTCGGTTGGAAAAATAACCCTATATAAGTACATACATTTCTAATATTGGGAGATATTTCTCGAATCCATCGAGTGTACTCATCATAGAGAACAAGCATATACATAATAAGAGTACATAGAAGCATACTAAATAATACGTTGTCATTTGTCATACAAAGATTAATAGAATATAGAATACAATTTATACTAAAATACTAAAAGTAAGTACACAAATTTAACTACTTTTAAAGCTTGTGCCTTATCGCCTTATCCGAAGTATCTATATTCTTTAATCAATACATATTATTATATGAGCGTGTGTATGATATTAAAGATAAATAATATTGAAAGGAAGTCATATCCATCAAATCGTAGCGTTTATTTGTTTAACGTCATGTTTAGTAGAGTCTAGAACATTGTAAGTTGTAAGTAACATATGCATACATCCATAGTATGAGCAGTTACATTGTGAAAACGAGAGACGATGCGTTTCAATACACGTCGTAAGAATAAATATTCCACAAATTCATGTACTGTAATTACATAATATTCGTACATAAAATAGATATAATACATAAGTAATAATATTATGTATTTGCAATAAAAATTGACATTCAATAAAAAATATTGAACTGCGGTGGCTTAAGAGCCGGAAGGACTCCGAATGCACAAAAATATCGTTACAACATAATTTGTTGAACAATAGTACACAAGTATATCATCACTTTTCTTATGATACTACATGCGAAGTATAGGACTTGAGGGCATTTTAATCTCGGGGTAGAGCGTTTGTTGCTTGAATATTCGGAGTATTTCGCTCAGAGTCTGATGCGGAAAATGAAACAAAAATATTTGTCAGATTTTTATGCATAACACACGGTTACAATATATACACATTCAATTAAATCATAGAGGTACATTAAAGAAATCGATTAAACACAATAATATTGTCAACGCTTACCGCTCTTGTATTTTCCGGAAGTACAACTGCATCAGTCAACATATTAAAGGCAGCATAAAAGGCATCAAAACTCGTACTTGAAGTCTCATGAGTGTGCATTGAAAAGGTTGAAAATTTTGCGGATGGCCACGTTAAACTTAAATTTGGATTAAACGAGGGACCGCACTAAAACATACCGGGAACAAAAATATATCGCATAATGTCATTAACGGTATATATATAGTAATGCATAATATTATTTATTATTATGCATCATATTATTATGATGCATGAAACTACTTCATTCCGATTGCTTATGAAACGATACGAAATACGAAGCTAACAAACAAGGTGCCATAAAATATAGAAATAGTAAAAACCTCACCAGTAGTAAGGAATCGTCGTCATGACACGCAGAAATTGTGACTACAATTTTAGGGACACTTAAGTTTGATACTGTAGAGCACATTTTTGCTCGATGCTTTAGAGTTGCTTGGTCAAAGTCAGTCACACCTTGTGAAAAAGGGACAGAATTTTGAAGAAAAACCACGGGTATTTGCCTTGTGTTACACATGTGCATAAAATGACTAGCTTTTAATGCTTCTTCTGACAAAATTTCATCCGTATTTGCAATTAGTCCAACCATTGTTCTATGCAAAAAAAAACATACATTAACCATGTGAAACAAGACAACGATAAAAAAGAGCTTGCAATAATATGATAAATTACAAAAAAACAAACATTATGACTAGACTTTATTTACCCTTGTATGTATGCGGTTCCAACAATTAACCCTGGACCAAAAAAAGCCTTGAATTCTTTAAATGCACTTCCATCCACCAAACTGCTGATAATTGAGTATACTTCAGATTTGGAAAAATGTTCTCTTCCTATGATAGCTGAAGGCAAACAAGAAGAGTATTATATGAAAAGAAGAGAAAATTAGTATAATTTTAACACTAAACTATAAGGGTATTCTACTCATAGTTGATAAAATTAAAAATTAAATTAAAAATTAATTCAAACCATCGTACATGCAAGGAATGTATTCTTTGGTTCTTCATAATTGTGACTGCCTTCAACATTCTTCATTTGAAAAGATTCGACAATGTCTCTGCACATAAGGAAGGCTTCATTTTCCGTTTGAGCAAAATAATCTGTGCAACCACTTACACTGCAAACGAAAACATAACGCATTTTTTACACGAGTAATGTTTGAAGCTTTACTAATGATGGAAAACGCCAACAAAAAGTAATACATACATATATTAATATATTTTACCTGCTATGCATGAAAGCACCACCCAAGTCTTCATCTGTAACAATTTCACCTGTGGCAGCTTTTACTAGTGGTGGCCCACCAAGATAAATCTTACCCACTTGAAAGTCAAAAAAATGTTAAAGGGTCAAAATTTGTGATATCCTTTGCATAACACATAGACCTAAACGTTATATAAGTACTGTATACTTTAAGAATAATTGGTTTAATATACTAGTGAACACATCGCGTGAAAACATACTGAATATCTATAATTTCTTTGTACAGATCTCGAATGCATAAGAATTTTAACTGTAATATGTATACTCTGTCAAGATCTATTGAAGAGGCGTTTGCCTAAATCAATAAAAACCT
>JAQIVE010002059.1:0-21497 GCA_034698285.1 Sminthurinus bimaculatus | reverse complement strand
ATACCGTATAAGCTCATTTAGTGTGACTGTCATATAAGGTCAATTTCCCTGTCATACTACCCAGAGACTAAATGCTGATCCATTCAAATAACATGGCGCACCTTGCCCCATGTCATACTACATGAAGCTGTCATACTAAATGAGCTTATACGGTACATGTACTATATTAATACACAGCTTGACATTACATATTATGCCGTTTGATTGAAACTTTGATGCTACAGAAAATTGACACACATGCTGTTTCACTTCATGACTTATGCTGGTTTGTTCAATTCTAAACTTTATGATTCAAGCTTAGAAATAAAAACATTACTTCTGCTGTATGACTTTGCCAACTTTATATCTAGTTTGGTCTAAATTCTCCAGGAAGATGCGTGGAGCAAACATGTAAGTATATATATGTACAGTGAGAGTAATCTGTATAATGTCAGACTCTAGGCTGTACATTTGAGCTTTGTTCTTTATACCATGACAGAGAGTAGAACGAGAAAGAAAAAACAAATCCTCAGTGCCTAGCTTTCTCCACTGCTTTGAATGGAGAGCGTAAGTGCATATTGAGCATACATAAAGGATTTTGTGGTTGACTAAAGAATATAGTTAAAATTTAATTTAATAATTTAAATTTGATTGGAGTTTTCCCTCGGATGAGGCAGGCAGACCAGAAAGAGGCAGAAAGCATGCATCCAAACATACATACATACATGAAGACAGAAGATGGGATAGGAGAAAGAGAGGAGTTACGCGTATACGTATATATAGTGCACTCACAATAAGAGCAGTAAAGAGCACTTGAGTGGAAAATTACATTTTACACTGTAGATCATGTGTATTCCGAGTCGTACAGCTCCAAAATGTATGTATTTTCCTACATTTTCCAAGCTTGCTGCTGTACATTGTACATTGTATGTAGTAATGTAGTATGTACGATGTACATCTTCTTGTTCTTGGAGACTGTGAGTGGGAAGCGATGGCAATGAACATTTCTATCTAGCAACGAGATAGAAAACTCCTTGACACGAGTCGACTGCGACTCTTCCTCCTGCTTGTCTCTCCCTTTCTTCGGTTCGTTGCTGTACAGATTGGAGATTTACATGCTTTTTGTCTTCTGCATCTTGTGCCATGACTTTCTCTCGTTTCTCCCTTCAATCCTTCATTATCCATGAGCAGTATCCGTGTACAATGTACAACTTTATATTGTGGAAAGGCTATAGTGTGGTGTGGTGTAGTGAGCTGCTGTCGTATATTATAGACTATCAAACATTCAAGAGCTTTTGGGTAGACTGTAGGATTGATCATGATTTTTTTAATCCCGTGAATATCTTAGTTTTATGACAAACTTTGTTTCACAGTAATTTTTTTAAACTGCTTAATTTTTTAATTACATCTAAATTTTTTTATGTAATACTTTATTTTCTAATCTATAGGCATACATTTAATTCTCCTCAAATCAAGTGAAAAAAGTAACAGACATATTAAGCAAAATTAAGGGACACTTAATCTATAATAAATATTAAATGACAAACCTCCCTAATGCATCATAGTTTATGTGTTTTCATGTATGAATGCGAGATTCAGAGACGGTGAATCTGCCTTGTGCTGGAGAAAACGGAAAGAAGCGCGGAAGGGGTTCTCAGAAGAGAAAATGCAGAGCAGAGCAGAGAGTTCTTCTCGCCGTATTTTTTTGTACATAGTACATACACTGTATTGTATCTATAGTCTACAAAGCAAGACACAAGAAAACGATCTTTTTTCTCACATCCCAAGGAGAATAGGAAAAAGTTTTTTCGTGTACTTCCCCCCACCCCTCCTATTCATTCACCATCCACGTTGGCCATTTCCATAGAAAAAAAATAAGTACCGTACGGATCTCTGTATCAAACCTGGGGCTTTAAAACTAAAAATCGTACAAGCCATCTATAGAGTCAGCTGAGCCCGGAACGACAAAAATATGTCTTATGTCTTACATGCTAAAGAGTCCATATTTTGGAGGTAAAGAAGCAGTCAAATGCTTGTAGAGATGTCTTGATAGAGAACCATTTGTTTTGTGTTAATTACACTTATAATTATGAGGAAATTGTTACCGCGAAAAACGGTAAAGAACTGTGTACATATATACGTACATACATTTTAGTTCTTGAAGGGTTGAAGAACCAAATGTAAAGAATTGGAACCAACGAGCTCGGAGCAAGTTGTATTTATAAGCAGTGAAATTGCGGATAATGCATGACAGCAAAAGTGAATGGAAAAGGAAGAATCTTAAGATCGCGGATGAAGAAGAACAGCTTTTTATGTAGAGTGTACGCAGAAAGAGCAGAGTTTTGAATTAGGGTTGATATGGCTAAAGGTGCCACATACTTTGTCTATTCATACAAAACTAGTAACTCACCTAAGAAATGGGACGATTATGAATTTTTCTTACTGTTTTTTA
The DNA here is from genome assembly GCA_034698285.1 of Sminthurinus bimaculatus. Lineage (NCBI taxonomy): Eukaryota > Metazoa > Arthropoda > Collembola > Symphypleona > Katiannidae > Sminthurinus > Sminthurinus bimaculatus. The sequence continues at coordinate 19,066 of JAQIVE010002059.1, read as the reverse complement.
CTGAAAATAACCAAGTTTTGATCAGTTTAGAGTTCAAAAAATTAGCAATGTAAATAAGAACTGATACTAATTTTAATCAACAAGACCGCGACGAAAATTTTGCAAACGTTTAGAAAAATCGAGTTTGTGGAATTATGTTGCAGGTGGCTCGCTTTTGAAATATTTTGCAACACTACATATTGCAGTGGAATGTCGACAAAAAACTAAACTAAAGTATCACACAATTAAAAACGCCTTTATTTATCCATCGTGATGTCACCTTGAACAACATTGACCCTATGTAAAAGAGTCTCAAGCTTTTTTCTCATTTGCCCTTCTCTCCTGTACCTCACTCTATACATACTCTGCCTTTTTTGTTCCAAATAACCGACCAAATAAGTGTGGTGCAGATTTCCTTGAGTGGGTGTGCATTTGTATAAAGCTATGTAAACACTACATACATACTTGTATAATGTATACTTTTCTCGTGTTTAAAAGCCCATCCTTTCCCTCTCATGTTTCTTTTCCTTTTTGCTTTCACTTTCATTCTCCTCGAAAATTTAAATCTTGTTTTTTTGCAAAGCCACAAATTACAAAAATGTCTCTTCTTGGCTTTGTATGTGTACATATACAAATACCAACTCTCTTCTCGCGCACTCATTCTGTCCTTTTCGCTTACTCTCGTTAAGTCTCGCAAGTTATAATTTGCAATCTGTAGAAATTTCCTTTCCCCTGCCTTCACTTCGCCCCTCTTCGCCGTCTTCTTCTTCGTTGTCGTCGTCGTCATCGTCATTCTCTGCTTTCTCCTTCCCACATTCTAATAAAAAAGCACTTTGACTTGAATTTGATTTTTTCCTCTGAAAACAACTCAGAACCGAAGAGAAAAGAGGGAGAGACAAGACGAGGAACAAGTATAAGTAAAGAAGGCGAAGAGAGGAACAGCAGCCAAATACAAGAATTTAATAAAGGGAATATTTGTCAGTAACGTTCGTGCTTGTAATAATAATTCTATTCAACTTGTAACTCTCTCCCCTTTCCTTCTCGTTTTCTTCCCTCCATCTTTAAGTTTCCAATTCCAATGTGTACAGAATCTATGTACTTTCCTATGTAAGTAAGTTATATATATCTACAAGCATGTTTACAAAAGCCTTTCCATGTATAGACAAGGATTATGTACACAAAAATCGTGTAGGTTCAAGTGGGATTTTTAGAGAGCATCTTGAGCGATAAGTTACAATTTGTCGCTAAATAATCGTCATCTTCGTAAAATTATTGCTATTATTACGGCTTTGTGGCGTGAAATAGATCTCTGGATTTTTTGAGCCCCATTCGTCTTCATCCATTGAAATTTACAGATTTTGATCTGTGACAATGACCTATCAACATAAATACACCCTTTATAAAAAGGAAAAACATGATTTGACTAAATTTTTCACAATTTTCACCATCTAATTATGAATATTCGTATAAGCAATACACAAGATATTTTTGCTCACTACACATTTTTGTTTTCTTAAAACTTCTGTACAACGCTCGACACTACAAACTGCATGAATGTCGAAAATAAAGAAATACAGCTTTAGAGAGAATAAGACTTCACCACTCTACACTCTTGAAGAGACGAGTAAACTTTTTCAGTTTTTATCATCTCGAGTCTTGAGTTGAATGAAATGTCCAGGAGCGAGACTCTCGAGTCCGGATCAAGTCTGTATATATATATCTACACACCATAATATAATGTAATGTAGCAGAATGTCCATTGCTACAGTTTTTCAGGAAGGATCGTCATGGACGTGTACTCTGCACATTGTATTGTACATGGACATGATCATGGACACGGACACGGATGCAGACACCAACATAGATAGAGAAGGAAAGATGAAGAAAATAAAGAAGACAGAACGAGAGCCTAATGTAATGTAATGTAATGCAATGCAATGGCTGGTCTAGAAATAAATGGGGTCCTCTTCAGCATCAACATCTTCAGTTCAGTTCAGTTTCTCTAGCATTTTTCCAGCAGCTCTTGTACATACATACATATGTATCCTAATAGTGATACTCATACTGATTCTCCACACTAATACGATACATAATGACAAGTTAGAGTCATGAGAATGGACCGTAGAATTCGTCGTGTCTACATTATGTACTCCCATATTTATTGAATGACCCAAGAAACACGATACGATACGAATACGACTCTTTTGGACTCGAGTCCACTTGTTTGCCTTCTTGTGCTGCTAGCTCCAGCACTTTCCCTTTCATTTCGTATTATTTCGTCTTGTACCATACAATACAATGCAATACAGAATACGCAGTCAACTGCAATATTGTAGCATTATTACATATGTAAGTTCGTGTAATATTCGTACGTGCATACATCAGTATCAGTATTTTTTTGGATGTGGACACTTTTGCAACGAAGGAAAAACTCCAGTCTGTATACTTATGTATGTATGTGTATGTTATGGCTATACTTGGAAAATAGAGAAAACAGGGAAGGAAGGATCTCAAGCTGGAGAAAAGGAACTAGACCAATGAGTTTTGTATGTTCATATAGTACATAGTACTTATGTACATACACACAGTTGGTTGGCTCTGGCTGGCATCTCGACTCGACTCGACATTATTACAGTTACAGATTGAAAAAGCCAATCTAATTACGCGCAAGACGCACCAAAAAATGGAAGATGAGGGGAAGAGACGCAGAACTACGCCAAAAGAAGAAGCTCAAGATTGAGAAGGAGGGAAAAGTATTTATATTTTTCACGAACTTTGTCTATTTCTTGGTCGTCTTCTTTTTTCGGGGTTTTTTCTTCTTCCTCTCTTTCCGCTGTGTTGTTTCTTTTTCTTTTATTTTCCTTCCCAGATAGTTGAGTTTCCTATATAGTTTCTTATTTCCTTCCTCCTCCCTTTGCTTCCTCTTCCTCTGCTCTATTTTGTTCTGTTTTCTGTTCTGTTTTCTGTTCTACTATCTACATGTACAATGTACATGTATTGTGTTGCAGTGTAGTGTAGTGTGTAGTGTAGCAAACTTTAACTTTGTCTTGTTCTCCGGCTCTCATTCTCCGTTTTGCCTTTGGTCTTAGTTTTGGTTGTGATGGTGGATCTCAGCAACAAATTTGTGTGTGGTACTTCTTTGCCACCAACGAAATTCCTTCAAGATCTCTATCTCTTTACAAGTAAAAAATTCTTCTTTGGTTTGGTTTTGTTTCCTTTCCTTTGGTCATCTTCACTAGTACATATAGTTTGCCATGTTCCATGTTCTATGGGCTATATCACTATTATTTGTATTTGACTTCAATCATTCCATCTCCCAGTGTCTGTTTTTTTCTTGTTCCGTCTCCTTGTTCGTGTCTCATTTCTTCACGGTTCTTTTCCCTCTCTTTTTTCCTACTTTCACCTTTTTTAGCTGTGGATATACATACACTGTACACTGTATGTACATTGTACATATGTACTCGCGAACATGAACTTGGGAAGGGGATGATGGTGCGTACGTGAATGGAAGAAGAAAACAAGAAAAAACGACATTCCGGCCATTCTTTTTAGACCCCTTGTCACTTGTCGCTATTCTCGGCTCTCTCATTAATTACAAGCATTTTTTACTCTTTACGCACTCACTGCAGCTCAACTCATAGTAACTCCAGGTCCAAGCCAAGTCCAAGTCCTTCTATACATTCTACATACTTACTACAACCCCAACTTCAACTTCAACTCAGCTTCTCTTCAAGTTTAACGGGATCTCCCCTCGTTTTTCTTGTGCATGGATACATTTATATGTATATATACTGTACATACTCCAGTTGCAGGATCCTGACACAGTCAAAATTAATTTACAATTTCCAACTGAAATTCGTGGCAGAGACAGAGGCAAACGCCCAGAGAAAAAAATGTACGACATACTTTCTATATTATATCATACGTGTGAAAACTGGAAGTAATTCTGAATGTGTGTGCATTTTACCATGTACATATGTTACATATGCACGCGTGTATAATGTATACATTTAGACACAGATATAGATACAGCTAATGCATAGATTTTGTAAAAGTTCTAATGCATCAATCCACATTTTACATTCAACACATAGACGCAAGTTCACACTTCACACATTCGCATCCTTCTAATATTCTAATGAAAGTCGAAGCGACTAAAGTCAAAGTCAGAGAGTTGGAGTCAGAGCTCAAGATAACCAAATGAAATTTAATATTCTTTTTTTCCTCTCACGACCCTTCAGGCAGGTCCTTGTCCACACGACGTCAAATTAGTTTCCCTTCTTCTTCCAACTCTAATTCTGGGAGCTCCGTCAGTTTGACGGTCGAGCCGACCATTAGAAAGAACAAGAGACAACCAACAAAATTTTGATGTTGGTACGAGAGTTGCAGCATGAATTTGGAGTAGGATATTAGGAAGCACCAATGCTCTAGTGGAAAACTATGTATTGGTGCATCAGACAAAATGGGATGGGAAGGAAATATTTATATGTATAATTTTGATTGATTTTATCCTTCCCGGCTTTTTAAATTAATGCACTTTCACAGGGAAGTCACCACAAAAGTTTGGAGCCGCTTTTTCTTAACATAAAGTTTGCACGGCAACAGAACAGAATAAATGAATACGGAAATTTCAAACCTTGCTTTTTCACTATAGCGTGAATCAAAAGCCCGTTTTGATAAGGGAAATGAGAGAAAGTTTTTGCTTAGTTTTAAACAGAATACCCTGTACAAAAAATGATACCTTGTATACATATTACATATAATATTGTGCCATACAAGCTGCAGATATGAAAAGTATGATGTGTAAAAAAGTGCTTATTTTATTATGTATAGACTTTTTGCTCATTGATCATGAAACGAAGTTTGGAGTTGGTCCGTTCATCATCATATTAAATTTTGGGAGTCCCGGGAGACTTGACTATCGGTATCAGCATCATCAGATGCATTCAGTTTTGTATTTTGTACACATATATATATATGGATTGTGGATTTGGATTTTGTGTTGTGAATATCCCTATCCTTCTACTTCCACCAACTTGTCTTTCTTTCTTCCCTATTTATTTTTTTCATCCCGTTCTCTGATTCAGCATCTATGTAGTTATTTTCACTCTTTTATACCTCCATCTACATGAGTTCTAAATCCAAATCTACTGTTGACTAACTATATAATATTATATACATAGTGTATTGTACTGTATAAAAAAGGGAGAGGATTGAACAACGGTGCTGCATTGCATTGCTCCATGTTAAAGACAAGTTTCTCGTCTGTTGTTCTCCTTCATGTGAATCTGGATTTTCTGGGGAGAATATCGTCGGTAAACCCGGCGTTAAGCCGGTTCCACAATATATCCTGTGCGATAAGGATATTCGATCATTTTGACGGCTAAATGATGGATGAGCATTTTGGGAGAGGAAAAGAGCGAACGAAAGAGTGCAACATGGACTTGGAAAAATAGTACGGAAAACTGTATTACTGTATACAATGCAGTACATTCTCCTACTTTATATTTATGTGCGTATTATATTGTATGTACATATAACAATGAAAAATACAGGGAAAGAGACAAGGAGCGAATGAGCAAGAGAGAGAGAGAGGAATGATGATGCTTTTTAGCGGATTTGGGATTTGATAAAATCTTGTTGAATTCAGCTTAATTATGCCCACACTCATTGTTCATCGTCTGACTCTGATCACATTATACATTATACAATACGTATATTACATATTACATAATGCTATTACCTTGTAATATAATATTATATGTGTACATAGAATATGGGATACAAAGTGAGAGTGAGCCATACTGTATAATATAATGACACCAGAATTACCCACCAAGAACAATGGATTTGACTTTGACTTTGACTTGAGTTTTAAGGGTGTATCTGCCGTCTCCATTCGTATGTATACGTTGTCGTTCATCCCTTGCCCATGAAAAACTCGAGGCTGTGAAGCTGGAGTCAAGTCGTCGAATGTGTCTCATGTTGGATTAACGTGTCAGGCTTTCTTACTATCTCTTCACTCCCTTTATTCTCCCTTCCTCAATGACTCTGTCCAAATTCACAAATTCCAAATCCAAACTACGTTTATAATATGTGCGTAATATATTATCTGCTGTAAAGTAGCGAGGTTTGACAATAGACAGAAAAGCCCATTTAATTTGAAAATTCGCCAATTCTTGAGTGAATAAAATTATTAATAGTTCTCTTGAACATGAAATCAAAAGTACTTTGGTAAAAACAGAAAGGCTGGATTAGGAAATTAAAAATAAAAATAAAAACGAATTCTATTGTAACATTCACCAATGCTAAACCCCAGGAATCCGTTGATGCTTCAAGCAGTTTGAATGAGCAAATGACGTTGCTGGAGCTGGAATTAAAGACACAAGAAGGAGTGAAACAAGCGGATGGACGAGATGCATGTATGTATACACATTACACATATACATACGTACAGTGGACGGGTGGTTGGTGGTGGATTGTGTCGATGAGTGAGGAAAAAAGGTTCTACATGTATTTTTTTCAAGGGAGAAAAAAGGGTGGAGGAGGTATGTATAGGAAAACAGCCACGACAATGATGATGATGATAGTGGTAATGATAATGGAAGTTTGGTGAAGCCTCAGTTAAATCTTGAGTCAAGTCGACACGGAGCGGAACAAGGTAATAGGCAATGGTTATACGGATGGTATGGATATGGATGGATGGATGGTGTAACGTCAGCAAATTCGTGATGAATGTAGCAAATTGTGTGTCATCAGGTCGTTCGTTGGCTCGTCTAATAGATAGATGGAAAGGAATAAAGAATAAAAAATCCCCTTTTATATTTTACATAATAATATAAACTTTGCTTTAATATCTATACAAAATCTATTTAGATATGCAGGTATTAAACAATATTATAATACGTACGTAATATACTGTACCTACAGAAAAAAGCGGACTCCACCCTTTAATTGTGACACTATCAAGTCAGTCGGACCAAAACCAAATCCAGAACGTAAAACCGACACTTCTTTACCTACTTTGTCATCATACATACATAATACGTAGGATATACTTATTATACACACATACTATGTATATTATCCACGAATTTCGACTTTACTTTAACTCGACCTCGGAGGACCTCCAGGCCACGGCAATCACTCATCGAATCATACAATTTCAGCCTCCAAATGTGAGCCAAGACAAGACAAGCCAAATTAAGGGGTTAAAAGGAAGAAGAACAGTTTGCTATACTATACATACAGATAGATATATACATAGAATGAAAATCTTAACTACATACTACGTGCATACATACAAGTAGATATTCCCTATCTTTAACTACATTGCTTCCCTTGTTGTTTCTTGAAGAGGAAGATATAAAACAGAGAAGTCGATCCATCCATCTTTTTTCTAGATAAGCGGGAGTAGATTATTACTGTTATTATTATTATCCTCATCACCATTGTTGTAATGTTTCGATGCTAGAACATTATGTTATGTGATGTCATTGTCGTCGTCATTACTGTTGACTGTCGACTGTGCTGGAGTAAAGCGGAGAAAATAAATATTTCATTTCGAACATGGAACCATGTCACATTCGGACATTAAATTTAACACAAATATGTATCTAGATACAATTATGTGTAATACAAATACGAATGCAGGCGACACTTTAAGCTCTATATAAAGGTGAATGAAGAGAGTTGATGATAGCTCTGGAAAAAGGTATGAAAAACTTTTTACTTTTTATTATTTCTTCACATCACATCACATCACACTTCCTCTACACTTTTGTGCGTGTGTGTATGAATGTATGTATTATGTATGTATGCATATTGCATGAATACGTTGACTCGCCGTCATGATAATGACGATAATGATAATGACAGTCTAATAAATATTGTACGTTTACAATTGCAATTAGATTACAAAGCATTTTATTTCTCCTCATTTGGCTCCACTTCAAATTCGACTGTAATTTGACTGTGAAATTGTGTATTAGCCGCCCACAAAGATTTCATTAAATGCTAAATTACTCAGAGTCAATGTGATGCATGTGCGTTTGCTTTAGCGTTACATCCATCCATCTATCTAAATATTCATGTGTTTTTCTCACAGGCAGGTGATGAATTTGGAGGAATTTGGATTAAATTAAATTTAACGCTGTTGTGCACACGAGCTCCAGGTCAAAAATGAAAGCTGTTTTTTTTTCTTTTATTTTATTGTATCTCTTTTTGAGCTTTTTGAAAGTCTTCATACATCTATTTTTTACATTTGTGTGCACACGTGTTTTCTCTTTTGATAAATTTCATTCCAATTTTTCATAAAATAATATTTTCATTTATATCCTTCCATTACGCATATTTAGTTGAAGAGTAAACAAGCATGGGGAATTAAATTATTTTAACGAAGTGAACACGGGAAGACGGGCAATTTGCACAGCCCTTTATTTTGATTTTCACTTTTGACAAGTTGTCAATTCAAGACTCGTGAATTATGGAATCACTATAGGTAAGACACATATGTACATGTATGCAGGGAAATTTAGAATTCCCAGCTAACGAGCACGACTACAGAGGATGTATGTACAACGTACATAGGTACAAGTACAAATGGGACAGTGAAAGCACAGTCAGTGCAGGTATACAAATATACAATATAAATGGGAATAATATCCGTCGTGAGCAGCCTCGAGCTCATTTTATTTCCAGAAAAATAATATCATCATAATGTATTATTATAAGTATATCACGGAGGGAAAGACGGTGAATTTTGGTGATGATGGAAACTTTGCCATTTACCATTTCTCGGGAAAAGTCCGCTGTCTGCTAACGTAGTCTCTGCTTTGCTGCAGTTTAACTCCAAAACGGGGGTGGTAAAATTTGTGCATGTAAATATGCGCCCTATGCATGCAGATGTACATATCGGGCGCATATTTATGTACATCCAACATATAAAGGGATTTCATCCAAAATATTATGCATACATACATACATAGTAAGCCCTTTTATAGGGTGGATAATTCCGTTTCCAAGACGTCAAATTGACATGGAGAATTCAAATGGCGTAAAATTGAAATTTCTTTTTTTTTCTTCCTCCTCGTCTCCTCTCCTCCTCATTATAAATTGATTTGAGACGTTGCAGCGATAAGCCGTTGACGTCGAAAAATTCTCTGTAGAATAGAGAATCTCGACGGATGATTTGCCAATAATAATAATAATAATGTGAATATGAATATGCATATCGACGTGCAGACGTATGCATATTATGTATCTGTACATACATATAGACATACAGACACATGGATTTAAATTTCCTTTATGCATTATGCATCCACATCCTTTCTGCATTCTACCATCGCCCCTATATATGTATAATGCATATTATGTACATATTTTTACTCCCATGCACAGTATTCCGTGAAAATGTGAGGAAGAAATTCACTTTATAATATTTTCTACAGGATGGAAAGGGAAATTGGAAAAAGAATAAGAATGCGGGTAATTCTGAGGTTTGACATAAACTTTTGGGCTTGTTTATTATTCTTCGATCTATTAAAGAATCCTTTGTGAAGTTCTTCTATTAGCTTTAAAGGTTTCCTAAGAAAATTTTGTGGTCAGCAAGAAATCGGCATTTTTTATTAGAAAAGTAAACATTTGTGTGTTAAAAAACATGCCGCAGAGAAAAAAAACTAACTTTGCCCAAATGTAAAAACTCCATAATGTAAAATATTGTGCGCGATGCTGCTGCTTGCTGATTTGTGTATAATATTTGAGTGAGTGCTATGTTTGGGTTTGGGTTTGGGTCTGGGTGAAAGATGCGACGTTATTTGGGGAAGAATAGGAAGTATTTTGCGGGTAGGTAGAAGAAGAAGAAGAAGGCGATGTAGAAGGAGAAAAGAGGCGGAATTGTCAAAAACAGGAGTTATCTTCATTTTCTTTGTGAATCTCGAGCGCGGCTGACATTGAATGAATGATGAATACGAAAATCGAGAAATATTTTAGCCCGTCGCCATCGTTAGCATCATACCGAATACTGTGCATGTATATATAAAAATGTATAGCCCACATCTTCAATTCTGCTGATATGTACATATATTGCACATTGTATGGTATGTGTATATATGGAGATATATCCAATAGAGGCTTAGAAAGAGATTTTCCCTTCGCCGTCCTCCACTCTTTTTTATCCTGGGAGAACATTTCCTATTCCGTTCCCTTCTCTGCATTCTGTATGTACATATGTATGCATGATCATTTCCTCCTACTCTTTCTCGCTCACTGGCATGCATGGCGTAGAGACTGGAACTGGAGAAACGAGAGAAAATGATAGAATGTATGTATGTGTAATGCGTAAGTGATGTGTATACTCATCCAATTCAACATTGTGTGTGAACAGACTGACTGACTTTGATCTGGAGTTGAGAACGAGGGCGACAAAACGCAGAGCCCATGTCTTTTCTCTCCTTCTTCCGTTTCTACTCGATTCAACTCCTTCGTTTCTAGATCAACTTCCTTCTTATATGTATGTATGTATGTAGAAGAGAGAGCAGGAGGAACGACAACGGCCACAGTGAGAATTCAATGTTCAAGTGACGAGTGGCAGAGGAGGCGAGGAGACAAGGACGGATATATTCCAATTTGTGGTCAGATTAGCCGTATCAATCACAAGGCTTTGGAAATTCCCTCATTCTCTCCCCCATTTCTATTCCTTTTTTCCCTCCTCTTTGCAAAAACCTCAGGACATTCAACATTGTTTTTGCAATGTTTTCCGCAGTTTTTTTTGTACAAAACGTAATAATGAAATGCCATCATTCAAAGCAAGAAATTAACTTTTTTGACAACAAAGAGACAAAAATAAAATTTTAATTTGTTTTTTGCTCTATACATAAATTGTACAAATTATTTTTCCACTACCACGTCAAAATTTTGCTCCAATTGGTTATAAATTCAAAGTTAATTTCAAATTTATATTTTTAACAGCGGAAGAAAGCTCAAAACTTACAAAAAGTAAACACCAGATTAAACTGAACCTCTTATTAAATGTCCAACCTTTTATCTAGATTTCAAGTATACAAAACGCTTTATGTACATTTTATGTGTACACACAGCTTTAGATACGTTATTATAGATTATAGGAAAGGAGACAAGTCGATGAAAGGAGAGAAGGGAGCAAATCAACAAAGGAAAATCCTTGAAGGGTGATCGAGAATCTGTCCGTAGAACCTGAGCAATCCAAAAAGGCCACCATTGTGTTGTACACAAATGTTATTAGTTATTAGTGTTCAAATTCGACTTGTATTATTATTACGAGCGTATCTATGTTTCGTTAGGCTCACGGCTTTCCCTTTATGCTATGCTATGCTATGCAGGTAGGTACATGTTGATTATTCTAATAATCCAAATAATCTGTGTGTATAAGCCGAATTAGTTTTTTTTTTGTCTCGAGGCTTCATTCCAATTTCGAATAATACACTGTACATTGTACATAATAAGCCTACTCCATTGAAAAATAGGTTCAGGTTGTACATTGTACACATAATGTATATAAATATGAGCATTAGCCACATATTTTATAAAAGCCTACGCATTCAAACAGTACAGAGCAGAGCAAAGCATAACAGAGGAGAGAACAGCACAGAAAAAGCGTAATCATAATACAAAGTTGATGCTGGGTAACATACGAGGACGCTGATACAAATTGAAAACTAGTCACGGGAGAAACAGCTGGTCTTCGATAATCTTGGCTTGGACTTATTGAGAGGAAGAGGCCAAGGAGAGAAGAAGGGGAAAAGTTTTGTGGCACGAGAGTCACATGAACAAGAAGAAGATGAAGGAGACGAAGAAGCAGAAAAAGACAACAGAAGCCGAGAAGGAGACGAGAAGCACATGGATAAAAGTTGAGAAGGAACAGCAAAAACAGAAAAAGCAAAAGAGGGAGAGAGCATGAAAATGTTGTAAATAGTTGTGAGTCTATTTTTTCCTTTGAAGGGATGAAAATAAGGGAAGCGGAAAACGTATGAGAAGAAGCGGCTCATGTATACAAGAGGAAAAAGAAGAAGGAACCAACCAAAGCAAGCCAAGCCAAGCCAAACGAGACGATACTTACTATGGGATATGGGATACGAGATACGGGCGAGGTATGAACAGGAACAGGAGTTTTCCACCACATTCAACATACACATTACACATTACGTTATTTCACTCAATCCAAAATAGTGTAATATAATGTTATGTAATGGAAGGCAATGTGCTCGCCCGTCCTCGTCTTCATCATTTTGACTGAACTTTAAGGAGAGAATGAAGAAAAAGAAGAAGAACACGACGAAGAAGTAATATTCTGTTTAAGAAATGAATTATTTCGTCGGCACTTTTTGTCGAAAGGATATTTAGAGCGACCCTCCCTCTTTTTTCCAAATCACTCATTCAAAAAAATTCTACCTTGATATTTTTTATCTCTCTATACCTTCTCCTCATACTTTATCTCTCTATGGAAAATATATCCGAGACCTTTCATTTCAGCCAATGGTTCAGTCAATATCAATATTAAACTCTCTCTCTCGTTTTTACTCCGTCCTCCACTTTTATCGAGAGTGTACATAAAAGGAATGAAAACGAGATGAGAAGGGCCAAATCTAAAATCTAGGATCTCAAGAGCCTTTTTCCAAAGAAGTTTCTCCATAATTATTATCTATTAATCGATGACGCGGCGATTCAATCGAGTTCAACTTCAACTTGAACGTTCAAGTCGTTGGTCAAATAAAATAACGTGGGCAATAGGGAGGTTTTGCATCGGCATATACTACTTTGTAATTTTTTCACAATTTTGACTATTAAAAGAAGGATTCTCTACGTAATTTTTTAAAAAATATCTTCAAAAATCGGAAAGATTCACGGTTTTTCAAAGTAAAACTTCTAATATAAAGCTAAACGAATCTAAGCAGAATTCCGAACCTCTGCAATAAGGAAAAAAGACACAAAAGCACATTGTACAACCTTTTAGCTTGTAAAAATGCTTTTCGTTCAATTCAAAACTCTTTAGTTTGTCTTTGGACGAAAGCTGACCCTAAAGACCAAGTTAAAGTGTCGTTTTTTCCACATTTTAATTTATATTAGTATTTAAATTTAAAATTCCTAATTACACGAATATCTGTCCGAGTTTAGGTCCAACAAACGCATAGAAGTGACATGATAACCCATTGTTTATGGAGAGAATGGGTATAGAAGACGGAGAACCGTTTTTATTTATTACTAATTTATTACATTTAAAATAATATCTTTTCTCCCTTATTCTCCCAGTGAGATAAACAGTTATGGTTATGATGAATGAATCTTTTTAACTTTGATAACTTTAAGAAGCTGATTCTTCAGGTTGGTCCGACCATGCGATTGCTCCAGGCTGCAGCTTTACCTTTACATAGTTTATCGCGTTACCTTTGGCTTTGTCTTTGTCTTTAGCTGTGACTTGAGCTTTGCCTTAGATTTAGATTGCATTTGGTTAGTTTGGTTTACCCTAGTTTGCTATAGCTTGGCTTGGTTTAACTACCTGGTGTATCTCTACATCTACCTACATAATATATACAATATACATAGTAATAACATTATGGGGAAGAGATAAGAGATGATGATATAAGGGAATTTTCAATCGAGAAAAAGGGTTGTTGTAATAACGCGGAGAGAACGAAAGAAAGAAAGAGAGGGAGAGCGAGAAAAGGCGTTCGAATCTAAATCTTCCGATAGCTTTTCATAAGAGAGAGAGAGAGGTAGAGAGAGAGCGCGAAGATAGAGGAGAAACATAATGAAAAACTTTGACAACACATTCATTTTATACTTAATTAGAGATGGAGAGGAACGTCCAAGAGTCGATATAAATCTCCGCCTGGTAATCGAGCGATAAGTGCCTGACCAAAGTTGTCTCTATACACTCTTTCGGTTTGGCTTGGTTTTGGTTTTGGGGAGCAGAAGTAGGAGTAGGAGCAGGAGCAGGAGCAGAAGCTCCATCAACATTATGAACCAACTCAAAGTCCATGTCCATGTCGATGGCGCACTCTTTTTCTCTAAGACATCTTTTTGCTGTATGGATACATGTATGTATGTATGGTGTCCGAGATTGACAAAAAAAGGCGACTCATCAAGTCAATCAGTCCATCTATATTCCAGTCTCAATCCCATTCTCGTCCACAATCTCACTTTGAACTACTCTATACCCTACGACCAAACGGGGATAAAAACGAAGAGAGAGATGAGACAGAGGCAAGAAAGACAAATCAACAATGCAGTGAACATGTATTGTACATACATCGCCAGGATGTAAAGGAGCATTTAGAAGCCATTGAGTGAATTAAATCAAATAGATCTAGAACAATTACACACTTTCTTCAATTCAATATTCATTTTTTCACCCTGTAGATTGTAAACTATTCTTCTCTACATTGCAATTACAAATGTTTTCACATGGTGAGAGTCAACGGCTACTTAACTTTTCTCTTTCTTTGGACTTTCCACCCACACACAGACTCACACTCACTCACACGTAAACGTAAATTAAATCTTCGATATTCGAGCCTTTGCACGTGGAATTTCAATGAAATTCACCCGCAAGAGTTGTAATATCACGTAATTTCCCTACTCTATATCTGTACATCATCGTTATTGATTTTTGCATGAAACGTGGGAACTGCATGGAAATGAAAGCGTTTACAGAGGTTTGGAATTTAATTTTTATTTCTACACAAAAAAAATTCTACATAAAACATAAAAAAAGAATCAATGAAATTTTTTCCATTGTATTTTACAGTAAAAATGGAGAGCAAAAACGATTTTGCATTCAATACTGAGTCTGTTATTTGCTACTACTACTACTGCACATTGTTAAAGAGAATTAACACCACCATTAATTTCAAATTCAAAATTCCAGTTCAAGTTTCTCTCAAGTTCTCCATTTCAACTTGCACTCATCGATCTTTCATCCGTAGATTAGATAAGTGGATATCACTATTATTATTGTTATTGTTGCTCCATATTAAATGAATGAATTCAACCAGTGTAATGGATCATCTTAAGCATCATCTTTAAGCTTGTTCATTGCTATTTAATTTAATGGCATGGAATTTTTACATCCTCACATTTTGAACTGTATCTATGTATTCTACCAAGTCTAATACATACATGCGCTGGAAGTTGAAAGCACATTATATACGCACACTAATACACAGTGGAAATTTCAATCATCGTTACACATTTTTCAAATTCAAATTCACCATTCAACCCTTCATCATCTTGTACACAACACAGCCGAGCCAGGCTAAATAGGTGGGTACAATCTTGTTGTCGCTTCTTCTTTCTACTGCTTTTCTCTCTCTATCATTCTCTCTCTCCTGCTCTACGCAATTTTTCCGCCTGTCCTGTCCGTCGGAGGAATTAAACTTTAAATGATGAAAGTCTCCGTCTTGTTAGCATACACACATTTACATTTTTGATGGTTACACCCAAACTCGAGACTCTGGTTGAAATCTCTCTCTCCTCTACTATTTAATATGTATATGTGTTATGTACGTACATGGACAACCAATAACTACAAAGTATGTACAACTACATGACTACCAGTCTCTCTATTCTAATGTAACGACGCATTTATATTCACATAACTCATAATAATACGGCTTAGACAGAGACTCATCCAATCTATAGCAACACACAGGGAATAAGATAGGAAGATCCTGATATGAGTTGTAAAAATTGTAAATTATTGTGTTACTAAATATTTCATCGAGTATTTTCCACACACACGCAGCTCGTTCACTTTTCCATTTAGAGTTTACACTCTTTTTCAACTTATTATTATGACTATTGCTCCTGAATTCTGGATGTTGAATGCTGACTAAGAATTTAGTTGGAAACAGAACCAAAGTCGGAGAAGCTCTAGTTGAAAAAGAATTCGTTCTCTTTGGTTTTGGTTTTCCCCTCCTGCTATGGCTTTTTGCTCGTCCTCTTCCTCTTCTTAAGTTTCTCGCCGACGGAAGGCCCAGCACATACATACATACATACACATAATAAAAATGAATAAAAGCCGAGTATGTGGAAAAGTCTGTACGGTTTGACGCGCTTCTCCATGTCAAAGTCAGAATCGGAGTCAAAGCATTCTTTTTCTCTCTTTAAACTTTATGGACCCTCCAGCTCTGGATGCATCATAATTTTTTTGGCAATTAGACCAGGAATTTTTCCTCCACTCTCTGCTCATGCATCAAAATATTAGTTACATATTACTTTGACTCTAACTTTGACTTTTTTCCAAAAGGGAGAGGGGGGAATGCTTTGTGAACTTACGACAACGACAGCGACGGCTATGCCATAAACAAGGATATGTACAATGTACATATATTATACATTTACTACTCCTGAAACATCCGCCATCCGCTGATGTACAGTCATTCATTCGTTCATTCATATTCTACAGGGAAAAGTTTAGAAAAAAAGGGAGAGAGGCGAGATGAAATGAAATGAAATGACTGCTTGATGGTTGACATCAGTATCGAATTTCGGTATTCGGTGTTCGGACCGACCGAGTGAGAAAAAAAAGAAGAGCAGAGAGAAGTCTGTGTACTGTGTACATTTTATTTTATGAAGGGAAAAATCTACAAAATACAGATATGCATTGGGAATTGGTACCATCGATTTGAAGACGAGAGTGAAGAGTGTGTATCTATACAGTGAATTTTCTCAATAACAGTTTCATCTTTGACCTCTCTTGTTTCTACGTATAATTTTTACGAAAAAACGTATTTGTACACAATTTTCCACTTTTTTCTAGCAGATAACGTCAACAGAATGTTTTAAGACTGTAAAAATGTTTACAGGCAGAGTTTGAACAAAACTGCATAAAAAGCAATAAGACTTGGGCAAAATTAAAATTTTGAAATTTAGCAGTGTAAATCCCAATGTTTGCAGTTTTACTGCCATTAGCTTAACGATCATACAAAGCAAAAGGTTGGAGCATCGAGTTCACCATAAGCAAGATTTCTTGTACCCTCAAAAATTGACTAGGTTAAGGCGAACGTATCAGTCTGAAGAGTGAGTTTGTGGAGTAGAGTTAAAGTTAGAGTATCAAAGGAGGGTTCCCTGAACGGTCGTCTGGCTAAACTAAAGTGATAAATATTGTCGACTTCTCGCTCACCTAATTCATCATTTGAGCCCTTCTTCTGTGTGTGTGTGTATGTATGTACTTCTTTTTCTTTGCTTCTTGGCCTTTTTCTTCTCAAGTACCTCAACATCAACATCAACACAAACGAAAAAAGGAAAAGTTTCTCGGCTCAGTTTCCCCTGCCCACTTGAAACACACTGTGGACAAAATAGTGTGGTGTGGAGTTGTATTTGTGTGTTCAGCCCTCCTCTTTTCTCACTGTACAAATTTCCCCCTTCTTAAGAACATAATGTGTATTATCAACCTGGCCAGGCCCACGCAAACCATACCGAACCGAACCAACAACCAAACCAATGCATCCAACTTTGTTATGGCTCTGTGTATATGTATGTCTATTCTATACCTACTCTAACTTGCTTGTCTGTGTGTGTATACTAGCACACAAAGAACTGATTTCTCGATTTTTCATGGTTTTTATTCAACTTTTCCACACTTAATTATTCCACAAATCCAGCAAATCCTTGGCGATAAATCTTACAAGTTATTGTCTCTCTTCCTATATGTATCTTTCTCCCTCTTTCTTTCTACTCCTTCTTCTTTATGTCCATTCTTCTTAATTCTTAGCACATTTTTCCATTATAAGTGCATACAAAGACGCATGCAAGTATAGGTACAATACATACATGTGTGTGAAGACCATTTTGTCTGTGAAATTTGTAAAAGAAACCCGATGATGATGGTGCATGATGGCCAGACACTAATTTCTTTTTTACACACAATAATACTAATAGTCATGCAGGGTGTCAGGAATAGTTTATTCAATTACCTTTCCTTTCTCATTGCCGATTCCTATGTACAGTAATAAGTTGGTAGTACGTACTCTCTGAGCCTGGTATCGAACTAAAACCCCATGTAAGTATTATTTTGAATGTTATGAAACCAGATTCCAAAATACCCCAAAAATAAATCATACAAATAAAAAAACACTGTTTTCGGACACCCTGTAATAAAATGGCATGAAAAGGAGTGAAACGGCTCTGGAAAAAGAAAAGTTTGTAGTGGTATTATAGTTTGGACCATTATAAACATTAAAACGATTTTCTCGTATGGTTAAACGCATGATAAATGTCATAACCATTGCGGAAGAGAGAAAAAAGAAGAGTGAGAATAAAAGTGATAATAGTAATAATACTTATAAACAGAATGGTGGGGCGTTTAATTGGCTATTTAATTTTACGGATTGACCTACCTCATACCTTTTTTTACCATAATTTTCATCTTTTTATGGTTTATGGGCAACTTGTTGTTGTTCACCTATCCTGTGTTATTATTACATTGTAAAGGATTGAATGTGTATACGATTTAAGTAACAGCACACAAACAACAAAGGATGCATTTTGTAGATTTTCTCAATTTTACAGGAAATTGGAATCACAGAGGCTCTTTTTCTAAACTTTGTCCAAATTCTTGTTATTAATATTAAAATATTCTCGTGGTAAAGTTGTCAAAAGGAGGGAATTCTTGGGAAAACAATTTACCAAGAAAATACTTTTAAATCATTTTTCATCTGTCATAAATACATACATACATGTATCTGTGCCGTTTGTGAACCAACGGATAAACTGGTGACCTTGTTAATTATGATAATACTAACAATATAATTATTCTATTGGTTTTGTTCGTGGTTTTTGCGGTTCATTGACTTGTAAATGATTAGTGCTCATATACTAAATCTATTTATCATATTTTGTGAAGAATAAGGGTTTAGGGAGAATTTAAGGCTCATAAATAGTAATCCTGTCAATTCTGTCATTTCAGTCGGCTTTGTGAAATATGATGGTGGAAAATTGGAATTGGAACACCAAAATGCCAATCTGTACAGGAAAAATGCACCGAAAGTTATGAGTTATGCCGGGGAATATTTAGGAGTGTAGATTTTTAAGAAGTATCAAATGTGTC
>JAQIVE010002058.1:0-21500 GCA_034698285.1 Sminthurinus bimaculatus | reverse complement strand
ACAAAACCTGTCGTCAGTTTTGCACAGTGAAGCAACAATTATGATTGTGATATCAAATTTATGTAGTTTTAATTAACGCGTGGAACATATTTACTGGTAATATCATAGATACATACATATTTGTATGTATTATGTACATATATACACAGTCCCAAAACGATATTAACGCTAGGCTAGGCACGAGGCACAAAATTTAGAACATTCTCTCTCTCTCTCTCTCTCTCTCTCTCTCTCTCTTTCATTACGAATAATATATTATTATGTAGATAATTTTGAATACAGGTGTAAGATATGGCATGATATGATACGAATTGCATCCTTAGCGTTCAACCACCACGACTTACACTATACATTATACATACTTTGAGTTTGGAGTAAAATTGTCGTTTTGAGTTTTGAGTCTCTTTTCTTACTTTTTCTGAAATTGATACATACATACAATGTTTGCTTCTTTTATTGCCAAAGTCCGAGATGGTTGATAGTGATGGATAATTATTATTGTGTACATACTACATACATACATAAATACAAGCATGCACTTATGCAAAATACGTACAAACAAAAATGATGATGTCCTTCACATATTTGCTCAACTTGCTATAAATTGTACGTAAACTAGACTTATTATATGTATTATGTGTATATATATACTTGGCTGTAAATATCCGTAACAATCTCCTCATGTTCACTGATAATCATAACCATAATCGTAATTATTATCATTATTACTCCTTATTATTACTCTTGTTAAAGAGCGGGCTGAACATAGTTTTTGCAGTTTACGGTAAACAGTACAGAAATTACAAGTGTGCAATCTTTAATGAGAATGACGACGACATGACAGTGTGCGTATAGTTAGTAGTTAGTAGTTAGCTGCCGTTTGACAATCAAAAGTCTCATGTTGACCTAAATGCAGGACAGGAGTCAAAAGTGGCAGGGATTATTATATTGGTACTTAATATGGGTAAATATATATACAGATAATTATTATGAAAATGTATCAAACACTGTATATAACAGTTACTATTATACTTACAGCAAGAATTCACATATGCAAATTGTAATACTCATGTCATTTAAATATTATTTATTAATTTGTTGGCATTCTCACCAACCGCAAACCGAAATAAACTTGACATCCAAGATAAAATGGAAAGGGCTATAATAATGCATACTTAAGTATGTAAGTAGTCTTGTTTGCTTAATTCGGGGCATGCTTAAAATTAATTGTTGTTCATGTATCCATGCAAGTTACAAGACACAAGCAAAAGTAAATACCTATATATATTATAAACAAAAACGAAATTAACTAGGTATGTCGGCCTGTTTCAGAAATTCTTAATTTTGGGACTAACTACACATGAATTTTGGCCACATGGTTCTAATTTCGTCCAATTCACTTGATCTCGATCTATGTATTTACTTTTTACTATGTACAATGTACAATGAACATATTATGTATGTATGTACATGTGTACACAAGTTTTAGATACAGACAAATGAATCTGCTCCTCTTGGTTGCCTTTCCACGTATATCTGATGCAACACGTGCACGTGTCAACATTCAGAATGTGTGAAATGGGTACACATAATAAACATAAAAATTTCAACTTTTCTTGAAAATAAACGAAACTGAAATGAAATAATGAATCACGAACGAGTCATATATTATAATACCTAGAAGAATGAAATTTGGGGATATCATGTGATATTATATATACCTTTTACTTACTTACTTACAATTGTTGGTTACTTATACGACTTTAAAGAACATACACTTGTACATTGTACATTGTATAATGTACATGCATAGATATTCCGTGCTGTAATACATAATTGCCATTCTCGAGTTCGAGTTGGTCTTGTTGGTCATCGCGTTTAGAGTTCACCCCAAACTGAACCCAATTTACACAATAATAAAAACGAAGCAGTGAAACAGCTGACATTGTTAGCCATTGTTATAGTTCCATGTGTGTATTATGTATTATATTATGGATGTGGTTGCTTTGAAGTAAATTAAAAAGTGCATTTAAAAGCTTTAAAATTACCTGCTACTCTACTGTATTACTGTATGCAGCAGCAAGCAGCACACAGTTAAGGTCTCATGCAGTTCTTGGCATTTATTTATTGGCAGTTACGACAAGGAGGCAAATTACACACAGAGAATTCAGATGAATTGCTTGATACATATTATTGTTATGTATTATATTACGTACAATTAGGTAAGTAAGTATATGGTCAAAGTGAGAGAATTAAAGCGAGGGGTAGATACTCTGTACTTTGTAAGTAAGTATCTATTTACTTACTACTTACACACAGAGTAATACAGACAAGAGGAAGTGCAACAAGTTCTTTGTAATTGTATCATAACATAATCGTCGTTTTTTTGGGGTTAAAAATGATGGATCATTCAAAAAGTACTGCACAACCGTGTGTATGTATATAGTTAGTCCATAGTTGGTGATAATATCGTGTAAAATAGATATATACAAGTAATACAAGTACTTTAATTTTTGCACTCTTCCATATGATGGTGGTTTTCAATTTTTACCTTTTGTAAGTATTTAAAGATTTTGTAACATGTTCAAGTTTTTTAACCCTGTAAACAGTATCTCTTGTTATTCTCCTTGGTCTTCCTGGCGTCGTCGTTGTCGCCGTCGAATAGTCATTACACTGTGCAAAGAAAGCGTTACTGTTGAATGACACGCTCATTGAGTATTGTCGATTTGATAATATGTTTTCGGTGAAATACCTTTCAGTTCAGAAACACACAGTCGGATTTTAATTTTTTGAGTGAACTATTATGTTCTTGGAACTTAAATTGGATCGTTGTTTAAAATTCTCTGATTTAATTGTTAAAAATTAAAGTGAAGAAAAAATGAATAGAGTCATGTGTTCAATGTAATAATTTTAATGGTAGTAAATAATATGAAGTTAGTACGTGTTGGTCTATTAGAAAAAATTTAAATGGTAAAACATGTAGATACATACGACAATGATAATTTATAATGTCGGAATTAAAATTAAAGGTTTTTCCATGGTAATGTCATAATTACTGTGTGTGGAGGGATAAGATGTGTAACGTATATGTAATATGTACGTAATGCGATCTCATGTATTCGGCCAGAGACAAAAGCATAATATCTGGTATCTAGTATGTAATTTATACATATCAATATGAAAATGAAAACAATATTTAAATGTTCGCTATTTTATTATTCTGCTGGGGAGTTTAGCTTAGAGAAAGGCAGATTTCAAGGAAATTAATCGCATAATACGTATGTACATACATAATAATAACAATAATCTGAGTTGTCCCACACGTTGACAAAGTAAAGGGACTAAATGTATGTATTATGTATGCACATGTAAAACATGGGATGGAGTGAGCAGTGAAATCGGTGTAAAGTAACGCAGCGTACAGCCAGTAATTAATAAAGCTGTTACATATTTTGTTCCTGTTCAGCTGTTCGCTCTGACCATGTCTGTCATGCATATTATGTACCATAATTAATGATGCGGAATAACATTTTGGTGACTCTCGATCTCTTACGTGTCAATCTCTGCTCCGTCCTTTTACTAAATGTTATTTGCTTGTCCTGTGGCCATACAGTACTAAATATTAAGAAATTTTGGCATTTTACCTTCTGAATACTCATATCTACATGTATACACAGAAGGAGCAACGTCCATCCATGAAAAACCAAGTACGAGTATGTGCGTGCATAAGTACTGAGGAGTTGCATATTACATGTACTCAAGCCCAAAGATAAAGGTGATAAACTTAGTAGGTGAACTTGAGCAAACGGCTCCATTCATGTCATACACATTGTTACTGAACGAATATGTTGTGTAGCTTGGATGCTTCATGCGTGAAATATCATGAATTTTAAGAAAATTAAATTATCTTGATAAATAAAAGAACTTTTTTAAATAGAACTCTGATATTCCAGTTTAGCATTGACAAGAATATGAGGAATTATGTACCTACAGATGAAAAGGACACGCAGAGATTCCGCGACAAAAATAAATAGTTTGACGCCGCTTGGATACTACGGACTTTTTTTAACAACATTGGACGCATAAAACTTTCGGTAGGTAACGTAAGTATCTTTGTCGAAGGTGAACTTTCCCGAACCTTCTTTAATTCTTTAAATTGCACATCGGCAGCAGTTACTGCTGTTTGGCGCCGAACTTTGCCATTCTTTTATTCGAGTTTATAGTGTCAAAAAATTGGTTGACCCCACAATACTAGCTGTCAATATAATATTAAAAATGTTTTTTCATCGTTCATCAACATAAAAACGGTAATTTGAATAGGAAATAAATAGATTTGGACTGCGACGAATTTTAACTACAGTACGTGTGAAAATTTTTATTTGCTCATGGTAGGCAAACGAAACTCGAGCTTTCATCCATAATTTTTTGTGTATGGCCTAATGTAAATATTTTCCGCTAAAAATGAAGTTGATAAACATTAAGTAAGGACGGCGTCAGGAGAGTAAATAAGGGAACTTAATTATATCAAACATTAAAAGTTGAGTTCTTAACTTGCTCACCGCGAAATCGAATAAACTGACGTAATGTTGATGTATAGTTATTACGACTGCACTTGCAAAGCTTGACGTTTCACAGCGTGAGCGTGAATAGGGAATGAATACAGACAGAGAGCTGCTATGTATGTTATAATCCCAATGCCTCGACTCCTTTTGCATGAATGTATATGTATGTATGTATTTACTGTTTAGCTACCAACTACTTACCAATAATTGTTTGTGGCAGTGTGTTCTAGTTCTTGTACTTGATGTGAGCATGTAAATACTTCCGCTCCTCCTTTTTGCAACACACAGTAACAGAGTCATCATCATCTTTTGCGTAAATACGTAAGCTGCAAAATTTATTTTATACACTGATATTATGCTCACCGCGTGGTTGATTCTTTTTGTTAAAAATTGTTCTATTACCAATACGATGGACTCGAGTTTGTAGTTTGTACTGTCTCTTTGCATTGACTGAGGAATTGGATTCATTACTGGTACTCTTTAATTAAAAATTAAATGAAGCTTCGGAAAATAACCATCCGCTGATTTTGTTTTGCCGATCAGCGTATGTACACCGCATACATAAATTTTTGATTTAATCCTTTAGCTTCACTGGTAATAATAATAATTGTATTTGGGTAAAAATGTTAATAAGTAAAATGTTATTCTATCATCATAATATTGTGTGTGTATGTGTGTAGTGTGTATGTACATGATTGCATAATTTTATAAATGACTCGTGCGAATTTAGTTAAATCGAATTCGAAATGAGGAACTAATTTCCCTTCATTTTGTTTTTCCTTCCTTCGCTTCATCATCCATACACATACATAAGTAATAAGAATAATAATATGTAAAAAAGTAAAAAGAATGAATAAAAAAGCGACTTTGCTCAGCCTAAAAAATCCCGATCTATTATACTTACGTACCTCAGAAATTCATGCATAACAAATAAATACATTTTCTAGCTGCATTACATATTATGTACATCTTGCTCATCGTCCTCTTTCTTGATTTCAAAGGCACAGCGCAAAAGGCAACAAGTATTATATATGTATGTGTGCGTATAGTGTGCATACATATATGTATGAGAGTTGAGAATCATCACTGTGCAGTTTGCAGTGGAATTGAAATACAATTATTAGCATTATATTTTACACACTTGCACGACGTATTACTATTATTATTAATATAGATTTCTTCTGCTTACTCATAATAATAATTCTGGCAGTCCGTGTGAAACGTTTTTTCCACCATTTTTTGCACTACAGTACGTAAGTACATGTAAGCTCAAAGGCTTGCACGTTCTTAAATATCTTTATATTCACACAAATGTAAGTATGTGTAGTTAGTTAGTACTTTTCAGACCAACAGAGTTTTTACGAAAATCTAGCAGACAAATGCGTAGATTTCAAATTCCAAGTTTGAACCTGAATGTTTCAAAAATGAAAAGGAGGTTTATGCTTGATTTTTAAAAGCCTCTCCACTCCGATTTTTTGAGGCGTTCTGGCTTTTGAAGCATCCAGCTTTCAAGCTATATTTGAGGATTGGGGAGCGATAAACTACACTGGGAAAATTAATGAAAATGGAGAAAGGAAGATCTACTGATTCCTTTACGTGCCTCTCCACTACGGCAATAGACCCAAGCGGCGTTAAACAGTCACCGAATTTCGATTGCAGCATGTAAGCAATCAATGAAGTTATGAGGAAAATACTTAATTTAATACATACGTCCAAGATCAATCTATTCTCGAAATTTCATTGCTCGGCATCCAACTTTGCATTTTATTCACGTGATGTATTTATCAGGTTCAACGTTGAACCTTTGGGCTTTGAAACCTCAAGAAACGCCGGTTGGGGATTTTTTTACAGTGAAATGGACCAAAATTTTGCGCAAAATTTCGTAAATTCGAAATTTGGTAAAAAGCTTACAAACATAAATAATAATCAAAGTTTTCCAAATCGTTCTGTGAGGTCATGAAAGAATTTATAATTCTGCCGGTAATTGCACACTGTCGAGGCTCGAAAAACATTCCCCGTGCAGTTACATATTTCGAGGTCGGAGGGTCAAGTTATGCATAATTTCAAATTATATTTTTAGCTAACTGTCTCGTGTGTCGAGTATTGAGGTTATACTGTAGATTGTACTTACTTAGTTACATACTCACATATGGCGAAAAAAGGCGTAATGAGATTTCCCCCGATCCTGTATTAAATGTCGAATATACCTCTACTTGAATAGACATATTACATACAAGCAGCTTAGCTACCTATTATACTTCTTGAAAATGACATATTATGAGCTATGAGCAGTTAAGCACATTCATGTTGAATTATGGCTTAAAAATTTAATTGTTGGACACAAGGAATTGAGCCAATTCCGCACAGTGCTATAGTTTTGGCTCTTCCTTAATTTATGCCGACTTATATGCCGAAAAAGCCAGCAAAATCTCATTATCACCAATACTTAAGCTATTTATTATGAATCACAATACATATATTATAAGAAGTAAGATACAACATTAATCAGTAATGGGCGATGTGCTTCATTTAAAAATTTAATGTTTCATCACAAGTATACTTATAGCGCTACCCGTGGAAACGTTTTTTTCTTACATCTTATATTATTATTCTAGACAATGCTGTATTATATTATGTCATCCATGAGAAAAAATGGTTTTAATTGTATGTATTTACAACTTATATGAAGATTCCCTTTATTGTCTGGACTCTTTTCTGGATTTAAAAAGTGTTCACACTGGCCAAAACCAGTTTATTTCAGCTCAGTTGGGCCACTTTTGTATACATACTACACATTATTATGCAACTGTTTTCTTAACACTTGAATAGAGTCGTATTATGATTGCTATATTATGATCATGAGTCTATCTATGACAAAGCAATTTTTATTCATATGTAAAACGATTTCACAGGGAAAAGTCCGTCGCCTCTTGACTTCCTCTATGTATAGAGTGACACAACACTAAAAGGCACTAAACTTTTGTCACAGGTCCCCTCCTGTGTTTGCAATGACGGATTTTTTTCACACTAAATATTATGTTGCATATTATGTAAAATGTTGTCATATTATGAGAATTCACAGCTCATCATCGGAATGTCCTCAAGCTTTTTTCCTGGTAGAGACTGAAATTTCAGGCATAGAGAGAAGACACAAGACACTCTGCACCCTGCAATTTTGTAAAAGGTTAGCCAGCCCAGAAGAAAGAAAGAATATTGGCGGAATTGATAGTGTACAGTGTACATAGCATGTATTGACTAAAACGCCCTTGGTGTTTCTCTCTCTTCCCTTCAATTCACATGGGCGTGCGTTGCATATCAAAATCACAAGAAATCATCGATTCGATCGAGGTAGAATATTGGTACAAAGTTTCAGCGTGCTAAAGCTTTGTAAAAAAAATAACAAATATGAAATAATAATGCAATAATGCATGTACAATGTACAAACTCCATACATACATAAGTATTATGTATGCACACACACATATGTGTAATGATTGTTAGTTGTTAGTTATCACGTCGTCATTCTTTCCTTTCTTCTTCATCTTCCTACCTCCTTCATATTATTCCTTCCGATTCAACTCTTTTCTTTCAATCTCGACTAATTTTTTTTTTCAATTTGGTGTGCTTGGATGCTCTTATACATACGATGCGGTTAATCCAACATTCAGAGTGCAGTTGCGAGTTTGAGAGAGGGAGAGAGATTTTACAATTTTCATTTTACAGAATATACTCAGTATACTCAGTATACAGTATGTACTCTGTAAATTATGGACTGAAGTCATATTTGTGTGTTGCACTTTCTGAGGTCGGTCAAGGAGTTTACAACTGATCTCTCTCCTGATTGTCTTTTTCCATTTCCATCTTCTCACATAATACATAATATTATGTGCTTCACAATATAATTGATTACCTTTTCCCATTTCCAACCGTTTCCGTCTCTCTCTGATCATACCATGTTATGTTGTAATCCACTAATTCACAGAGGTAATACGTACCTATAATAAATATGTACATGTATGTATATGCACCTACTGTAAGAAATCGAAAGGGAGAATGGAATCATTAGGAACAATAATAATAATAAAGGCAAAATGCATGTGTATAGACTGTATACTGTAGACGGTAGACTTATTTGTTGAGCGAAATGGAATGAGATGCTGTAAATGGTAAATAGGAAGTTTACAGTGTAAGTAGTAAGTACGGTGAGTACATACATTACATAATTGCGAGGAGCAATAGTTTATAGTTTATAGTGCAGCTGCTGTGAATTATGATTATGAATTAGTGTAGGTACTTACTTACTCAAGTTGTGATAAATTTAATAAATACGTCCCAGGACTTGAACCAAAAACCAAAAACCATCGAGAGTGTTAATTGTATATGCATGTATTAATTTGCTTCCCAATATTATTTATTATATTTAAAAAAAGTTTGTTGTACCGTGTAAATGTTTTGAGTCGTTATTAAATTGTTTCCAAAAGTTACCCAATTTCATCTTTTTATATCTTTATATCGTATGTAGGTAAAGTACAATAATCAGGTAGGTAGTAAATATGTAGTAAACAAGAGATTATTAAGTACTTACTACTGTATGTAGTATGTAACTACTCATGTTCTTTAATGGCTTTGATTTAAAATGGATTTAAATGGTTATCTCCTGCTTCCCGTGGTGTTCTCATACTATAAAATATGTAATGTAATTATAATTACGGCAATAATTGTCAAGTTTGTACTCATTGAATTAATAAAAGGGAAGTAAAATGATGATATTTAATATAATATTCATGTATCTATATCAGAAGAAACTAACATTGTTCTTTTGATGTAATAATATTTATATGCAAAATGTAAAACGAGTATGTATGAAGGGAAGTGTATAAAACAGGAAGAAAAAATCAATAAAAATCTGACAATATAATCGCTGTATAGAATGTAAATGTGTGTAGTGTGTAGTCTGTTGATCTATATTTTACATTAAAACGCATCCAGCGGAAACTAACAATATGCAATATAAGGAGAAAATACGAAATGCATTCACCAGATTGTAGCATAAAATGTATGTGTATGTGTATTATGTATTATGAACAAAAGTCGTAAAAAATTATAATACAGTTTTACGATGAGACGTTAAGTAACATATCAGTATTTGATGATTATAAAATGACCTGCAGATATCTTATATCTACTAGTAACTATATACAAGTGTAGATGTAAGTACTTTGTGGTAACAACAACAACATAAATTTTGTATTTATGTTGTTGTTGTTGTCGATATGAAATAATATGTAGTGTAGGCTGTAAAATCGTAATGGAGCCCACGGACGGATAAATCATTTCATGTTAATAAATTTCATGTTTCATGTCAATTCAATTGACAAATGTTACACATTACACACACATATGTACATATTACTTGCTCTCCTCTGCTTCAAGAAGCGGATGAAACATTTTCCCGTCATTATTTTTACTTTCACACACACACATTATTTTATAGAAAAATATCTACATATTACATATGCGTAAGCTTCTCTATATACAAGAGAGTAATTAAGACAAACTGATTGAACAAGTCCAATGCATGCATGCAAGCAGAGCGCCACGTGTTGCAGCATTTCAATTAACAGCATCTCATCGACCGTATTATACAATAGTAAAATATTCTTTATATTTATATTATTATTAGCTATGTATGTATAAGAGTCAATGCTTTTCCTGCAAGTACCTTAAAGCTTTTAAGCAGTATACATACTAAAAACTTTTAAACATCTTGCACACTTTCCCTATCAAAATTACAGGCGGAATAGCTAAGCTCGCTTTTATGTATCCGTATAAATTTTCGGATTTTTTTCGTAAAGGAGAAGCAAAGTTTAGGAGAAAATACACACACTTACATATTTATCTGAAATCGAACATTTGACCTGTCTTTTGTATATTTTGGGCCAAAACAAAGGAAAGCCCTTCAGAGTCAGAATTCCAAAGTTTTTATACGATACAAGATATCAAAGAAAATGATCAGAGAATTTCGCCTCATTGAGTAAATACTAAATACCAATATTTACACGTACAAATCTCACAATTCAATCGACAATATCGCGTTTTCTCTTTCATCTCCATGATTTTGACTTTTGACACAGACATTGTTGTTCTTTTGTTGCAAGTAATACGAAGGGAATAATAACAACGAACGACTTTTCCATCCCTGAGGAAATACAACTTATTAGTATAACAATGATATAATATAATATAATACGATATAAATTTACGTAAAAAGAAGGAAGCAGCGAGGAAAGCAGAGTAAGTAGGTACAGTATGGAGTATGGAATCGTATGTAATCTGCTTCAATATTTACATAAAATGTAGTAATACCACGCTTTTGCATCTCAAATCTCAAATAAAGTTATCATATCACACAGGACGGACGGATTTTTATGCTGTTTATTATTTTTTTATTATTTCATCTTTTTGGATTTATGAGATGGTTGACTTTACTCTGCCTCATGGGCTTGGTCTTTTCAAAGAATTTCCCTTCTTTATACAAACATACATACATACAAAGATACAAAGATAATCATTTGACTCTATCTTCATACAAAATTCATAATACATACATATATTAGCCCTTATTATTATATCAGTTCATGTAATATTAATATCATTATTTGTATGTGTTATGTGTGTATAATAATCAAACACATAATCTCGGAAGTTTTTCAGTTTCACGTAGAGAATTTGTTTTATGTATCAGGTGCTCAAGTGGAAGTCGGACACATGCGAATACGAATACGAATAATAATACGAACTCTTCGCTCCCAAAAGACTCGAGGTGACAAATGAACACAATAATGGCTCACGTATAAAGTATAATATTCTGTATTATGTGTAAATGAAATGAATACCAACTTTTATTGTTATCACTCGAAAAATGTCCACAGCATCTCATCTCAGTTCTCCCTGTTGTTTGTCTGTACTTTCCTACCTGCAGTGACCACGTCGTCTTCTGTCCCCTGTCTACCTATACATATACAATATACATACTTGGAATTCGGAATAAAATAACTATTACAAACACCATATCATTATCATTCATATTATCATCTTATAATAGACAGAAGAAGTGAAAACAAACTGTTTTAGTTCTCTCTACTGGTGTGTGGAAAGCTATAAAATTATTGGCAATTACCATTCTTACATTACGATTACGATTATATACTCTCAATACTCATGCAATTTGTGTGTATGTATGTATGTATTATGTATTTAGTATTTAGCACATTGTTAACGGCGTCAAGTTCATCATTGTGCTTTTAATTTTATTCAATATCTATCGATTAAGGAATCAAAGTGTGTAACTTCAATCACTTGCGTTTCTACATAAATATATAGGTATAGGAGTTTTCTGTATATTTTCAATATGTACAAATGAATAGCAATCAATTTTTACATCAGGTTCGTTTACTTTGGTGCAGGATGTCTGAGGAATTAAGAATAAACAAGTCTACATAATACGCATGCATGCATACTCATCAATGATCAATGTATATTTTATACACACTTTTATTTTCGATTCTTGACCATTGGAATGATCAAAACAATGAGAGTGATAAGAATAACGTATCATTATTATTATATTATTATTGCAGTTGTTGTTGTTATTTTATATTAAGACTTGTACAAATAATCGCCTCCCAGTTAAAAAAAGTTGCACTAGTGACTAGTGCAGTATCATCATGCATCATGCATATTATTGTACGTATTTTCCTTTTGGGGGAAACGAGGAAAGTTGCCGGTTTGCATGTGTGATGTGATGATCAAAAAGTGAGCTCAAGAGCAAACAAACATAAATGCATATTATTTTTGTGTGAGAGAGGTAAAAATGATAAAGTCTCCAGTACCAGAAGGCATACATACACATTAGACATATTGCATATTTATAATCACAGGAATCATGATTAAGAAAATTCATCTCAATTTTCAACGCTCGTCCGTCCGTCCGTCCGTTAAACAAGAAATCAAAAAGAAATGAAAATGAGAGTGAATATGTATGTATTATGTACTAGAGCTTTGGCTTTGGGCTGCCTTTTAATCGCCGGAACGTGACGTGGTCTATTTGGATTTTGTTCTATATGTATGTAATATGTATGTATTTTGTATGTGGATCCCTCAAGTCAGGCAGGCAGGCAGGCAGTCAGTCAGTCAGTCGGCAATTCACAGTTAATAGGATTTCTTTGATTTCTAATAATTCTTTCCTTTCTATCCATTTTGCTTTACTTGCATACATATTATTATTATTATAGTTATCTTTTCCTTGTCTCTCTCTCTCTCTCTCTCTCTCTCTCTCTGACTGACTAGCTGATATCTTAATGATGACATAATATTTATGTCGATCTTACTACTTTTCTACCTTTATGTATAATATTACTCTCTTCTTCTACATACTTTACTTCCTTCTATGTATTTATGTGTTATGTGTTATGTCTACCACAGAGTCAGAGTCAGCGACAACCACTGATGCTGACCACTGTAAGATGTTTCTTGTGTTTCCCTGTAACTTATTTACTTTTTCTCACAGGATTTCTTGGTCTTTGCGTCCGCTAGATTTTAATTCATATCAACTTATCAACTGCACACGTCAGGGGCTTGCAACAGGCAATTTTTTCCTGCCAACATCTTAACAAGAATTATTGTAAAAATGCACACAGTCCCAATCAAAAGAGAGGAAAGAGAGGAGAGAAAGAGAGAGAAATATCATAAGAAATAAGAAAAAGTGTAAAAAATGTAATTCGATAAAGTAACAAGTACTAAATATGTATGTATTACTATAATATACTGTATACTGTATACATACATACATAGGTAAAAAACTGATAAAAAATTATGAAGGAAAGGTAGTTAACTATATTACTCCATTGTATAGTTATTAATTATTGTTGTGTACAATTACGACCGTTTTATGGACGCGTCTACTTTATTGTAACAATATATGTATATTATATATTGTAGTATCTTGGATTTTTGGATTATATTATGCATATCTGTATTTTTTGTTTGTTATAACAAGAGTAATGTGTGAGATATTTTTCTGGTTGTATACGTATACAGTATACATTAATATACATGTATGCACAAATTATGATAGTGTGTAGTGTGTATCATATTTTACTGTATTCTATAACGTGCATACATACATATAGGTAGGAAATTCTAAACTGATTATGTAAACTCAACTCTCGTTGGATTGCGTATGTATGGATAGATATTATACACGAATACTAGAATTAACTAGTACAAACACTATTTCTCTGTCCACTGTAGGTAGGTATAACGCAGTGTGTACCTATATTATAATACCTATAGCAAGAACAACATTTCTTATCTTTTATTTTCACATGCTCATAATTTCCACAGTCTTTCTTTGCATCAGTTTGACGGAAGGAAACATCAATATTCCCCCCTGTCTCTCCATCTCTCTCTCTCTCTCTCTCTCTTTCTTGTCTCTTGTCATTGATGACGGATTTCTTCATTGTTGTGTGTGCTGTTTAACCCATTTTAAATGTCACTCTTTTCGTCCTGTCACATTCTGTCATTTGATATTTGACGTTTCTTTAAATAATAATAATAATGATAATAACATGTCATAACCACAGAACGAGCCATCACATCAACGATCTGTCTCGATTTTGATTACTTGCACTTTGTTTATGAGCACACAGATTCAAAGGTTATCTTTTAATGCTTTTCATTTAGTTTTGCATATACACGTACTTATTATGTATGTATTTTGAAAGATGCTGAAGTTTTGTCTTTGAGGACAACTTTCAGTCCAGTTGGATAATGTCTATATGTTTTCATGGGAGTACTTATACAGCCGGAAAGTTGTCAAAATGAAATTCCCTTCCTATACTTTTCTCACCCTTTCGCGCGACACTCTAATTTATGTATATGAACCTTGTTCTGCAAAAAAAACTGTACAGAAAAATCGGACCTTCGCCCAAACCCTAAAATACGTAGAATAGTGAAATTTGTGTTCCGAGAAACCACCTGATGGCCTATCTATGTATAATGTATACTTGCCATTGTGACAGTTCCTTTGTACAGGTATTTTTTGCCGTTGTATTAAAATCTCTGCCATTTGACTCCACTCTCGTTTCCTACGATTCTTAATGTATCGTTGTCATCATTGGATTGTCATCATATCATGATCAGGATGGAAGAGAAGAAGCAGACTGACTTGTTTCACTATCCCTACGTCGTCCTACACACTAAAACTTTGTATACCTACAGCTTGCTCGTTTTGTTGTTTGCTGTGCAGAGTATCTGACTACAGGTTGTATCTTCTATCTTCAAGTCCGTTGTAGATTTTACACGAAAAGAAGGAATGAAATGGCTCCAACGTTTTAAAATCAAACCCCTGTACTCCTGTGTGTAAGTATGTAGCAGTATGTATACAATGTATACATATTATGATACTTGATGCGAGGGATCGAATGAATGGACTCAATGTTTTACATAATTTATGTAGACGTTAGAAAGTGAGCGTTGCCTCAATTCCATACAAACTACCAAATGAAAAAAAATTATTAAATAATAAAAATTTGTTTCGTTCCTCTCCAATTGCTAATTGACTCAAAAACCAAATTCCATCCATAATCCATCCATTCATCCATTCATTCATTCATTCTCCCAAAAACCAATCCAATAACAAGGCACTTAATTTTTTATGCATACATCATACATACATACATAATAATAATGTGTGTAGTGTGTAGTGTAAGAAGTAGTAAAACAGTCAAGTCATTGTTGTTATTGACTATTATGCTCTTATTGATATTGGCTATTGTTCTACAATACTTACATATATGTATCAGTACTTGTTTTGTTGTGAGTTTAATATGGACAGTAGATAGATACATAATACATAGATAGTCTACATAGATTGATTTCTTTTGAGGTTCTGATTGGAATATTTAAAGGGTGGTTTCCATTCTTTCATTCCTACTGATTAGCCTTATTACTCGCGTGTACATGTATGTATTTACTTATGTGTTATGTATCTTGTAGATACGAATGAATTGGGCAAGCCCGTATTCCACGGCACGCACTTCCAACTTCTGTTGACCAAAAATTTGAAACCTTTGGCTATATTTCCTGTGTAAGTGTATCTTCATACATAATTGCGGAATGGAAATTCTTCCTATCTTTTACACCAGGAACATCGATATTTCTTGTACAGGGCTAATTATTGAATCTTTATTACAATTACTCAATATAAAATTTACTGCTTATTCAAACTGAAACCGAAATTTAAGCTGACGGAAAACACAGAAAAAATGGCGATTTACAGCTAGATTTGGTTTTTTATAAATAAAATTTTGAAAATGTACAAAGTACAAAACCAAAGGAATCCCGATTTTTCTAAAAAAATAGAGAGTTCCTCAAGTGAGGTGGTTTACGAATAACCCTGTACATACACACAATAAACATAATGTTGATGCATGCACAATAAATACCTACGCACATTTTGTATTTTGTATAATATAATGTGTAATGTGTATATGATGCACGACGTTGATGTTTCTCGTATTGTGTAGCAGCTATTCCGGCTGTTGTTTTGCTGACAGCAATGGCTTATCGAATGGTCAGTCGTCAGTCGTAGATGTACCTATATGTATATGCATGTATGTAACATGGTTGATTTATGGAGGCTCTCTCTAACTAAAGGCTTTCAATTACAATACATACAATTTTACAGCAGCGTACTTATTACATATTATACACACAATAAGTGTGTAAATACTAAATACACAAAGCCAGAAAACATGGTGGGATTTACTAACTAGTCTATGCTATTGGAAATTGGAATTTTCAACATTGCACAAGTCACTATGACGACTTGGTCACATATTTAAACGTTTTCCGTCTTTTGAGTCAGATATTAGGTACACATACTTATTTACTTGGAAGCAAAGTTTTCTTGAAAATGAAGATTGCATTTTGTTTTGTTTTGTCATCTGGGCTACAAATACATGTATTCATCATCTTGAGTTCCGATTCGCACTCCTTGTTTACTTGTGATGCTATTGGGCACTTACATATTTACAAACGAAAATTTCGTCGTGGAGAATCAGAATTCTTGTCTCTCTTTCTCTCTTCTATGTATTATGTATAGGCACTCACAATCAACGGGGAATGCGAATGTGAGAGGCGGAAGATGAAGAGAGTGCAGTCGCCATAATATTGCAAAGCCCTCATGTGTACTTATGTATTTACTTGTGTGCAAATTTAATGGTTGAAAAGGTTAAAAAAGCAATAAATATGATTCAATTACTTTTGTTTTTTAAGGCCATAAATTGTGGTAAAATAGATAAAGTAAATGGTAAGTGGCTCTCTTTCTCGTTCAGCCTGCAGAAAGACAAGTTGGGCATTTAATTTATTATGTCGTAGATGTACAGTGTATGTATATAGGTAATAGGTAAATACATACAGCAAGAGTGTGGATTTTTTGATCGAGTTAATGTACTTAAGTAACCATTAATATAGTTAATGCTCATACCACCGTATCTCCCGACAGCTTCTTGTATTTTCTTCTTGTATGTAGGTATACTGGTGTACTTATTGTAATTTTAAAAAGTTATGTATCGGAAGATGTAGTAAATCTGGCTTTTTGCACGAAATTGTGTGGTGTGTGTGGTACAAAAACATACTGACGATGAATACTGACTGATGACTGTTATGTATGTAATAGCTAATGTTTAAATCCAACGAGAATCTAACTTCGGGCAATTAGAAAATGTATAACATACACACACACACAGATAAATCATAAATCGTATGAAAATGTGTACATAATACATAATAGACTTTTTTCTTTTTTATGTATAGTAACCTTAAGTCCATACACACATACATACAGAGTATGTCGTCGTTCTCCAAAGTTCAGAAATCAGAATGCTGGGGAAAACCCAGCATAGATACATAAATGTGTACATGGCCCGATGCATGAGAATTAAGAATCCAAGAGTGTATAAGCAGGAGTGCTTATGGCAAATTTTCATTAGCCAAAACAAGCATTGCTTAATAATAATTCCTGGGATGACGATAGTGATGATTATTATTGAAATATTGAAAGAGAACGTTGTAGGCTGTAGATTGTAGATACATAATGCATGTGTACTTGGTATGTATGCAATTCATAATTCACACACGTCTTTTGCTCCTTCCTTCCTTCCTTCCTTACTTCTTTCATGCTTGGGTGTCTGAACTTTGCTACTGCAAGAATCATAATTATTACTTTTACTTAACTCTAATATGCTGGCTGTCATTAGTCATTTAAAACTTTGAGTTATGTTCGCACACTTTGCAATCTTTCTCTGAATTTATACATACTGTACCATGTATGTTATACATACATGAAAAGTAGAAAAGTGCTCGCCTTTTGATTCATTTCATGTTCTATGATAAAGTATAGTAAGTTTTTCCTTTCAACGGGAAAAAAGTTCAACACTTTCGGGCTAATTCCGGCAAATTTTCTGAAGGAAATGCATTTGTTTTGCTTACTTTATTTTAACGCTATGCACTGTACAGTCTTTTCAATTTGTTTTTGAACGTGTGAGACTACATATTTTAGATCGTTTCTTCTAATAAACTTGATTAAGCTTGATATCCGTAATTAAGCTAGGTTTACACATCATATTATAGGGCCCACAACGAAGACGGCATAACTAGACAAATGTGAGGATATGAAAAATGGCCATTGCAATTTTGCGCATTTGCTTCATAATTTTGAGTTTACTTTTTTCGCTCTGATAATCCCTCCTGTTTTACATATTATGTACATGCACGGATTACAACTTGTTTGAAGAGCTTGGCATGATATAAGCACATACTCATATGCTTAAGTATGTTTCCAAATTATGTGACAAAGTATACGTCATATATTATTTATGTAGGCAGCGAGAATATTTACTTCTGATGAGCACACATGAATTTGCAAATAACAGTTCAATAAT
Source organism: Sminthurinus bimaculatus (assembly GCA_034698285.1). Classification (NCBI taxonomy): domain Eukaryota; kingdom Metazoa; phylum Arthropoda; class Collembola; order Symphypleona; family Katiannidae; genus Sminthurinus; species Sminthurinus bimaculatus. Next base: position 2,932 of record JAQIVE010002058.1, on the reverse strand, counting down.
AAGTTGATTCTAAAATGTAAATGACCAATTAAAGATGATCCTTTGGTAGTCGAAAAGCCTAATGAATCTACGGAAGCTCAAATGTTTCATGTAAATTTTGCTGAACTTTGACGCCGCTTCCCGTTCAATACGCAGCGTCTGGCTGCTACTATAACGAAGTCCATTTGTAAGGTATGTATCGTCTTTCAGTTAGAACTCTACACTACTCTATGTAACATTAGTCAACAATGGTTACCTTTGTGGTAATACAAAATTCAGAGAACTCCAACTGGAATTGCATATCAGTTAAAGTAACTGCTGCTAAAAGTTGAAAATTATAACGTCAGTGATTTCCACAAACTTTCATTATATATTAGTTCAAAATCTTGCGTTTTTTGAGTAACGTTGATTTTGCGAAGTGGAAGTTTGATGCCGCTTTCCTACAAACAAGTTCTTTCGAGGTTCTTCAAATTTCAGAATTTTTTTGGCATCGTCACCCGTAACTGTGGTTGTGGTTACATTGTTAGATTGTACATAATCAATAACATTTATCCGGTTTTATCGAAAGAAGGATAGTCTCATCTGAGGGTATAGTAACATCGAGTACGAAAATGCATCAAAATCCAGTAAAAAGTCTTGATTTGGTGCAAAAAAACGCGTCTATCGCCTCACGCTAGATAAAAAGGTCATCACAATTCATTCATTCATTTATCGACCCAGAAGCAAAAAAATTCGCCATGTAAATGTCCAAAAGCTAATGTGGCTAGAGTGATTCGAACACTCGTCGTCACGGCCACAACGTGAAGTCCTAACCACTAGACGATAGCCACTTATTAATTGCCGGCGCATTTTAAAGCAGGGCAAGAGTCAAAAGACGAGAGCATTTAAATCAAAATGGCAATTTACTATTTACTATACATACTAAGAACTTTGTAAGTTTTATTAATTGCATGTACAACATGTACAATGTACATATACCTGTCGTGCATCTCCATCTTCCCTCTCTCTCTATCATCTTCAGAAGTTGAGTTCAGCGGAGCATAATACTCGACTCGAGTATGGGTTTTAAAGTCCGTGAAGTCAGATGATATCAAGGAAAGCTCTTCTGCAGGTGAATCAGCTGAAGAAACAAAAACTATACTGGCGAACCACTGCACTGACTTTTAAGCATTGTCAAAGGTCTGGCATAGGAAAATTGCAAGTGTCTTCCAGTTTGCGACTTATCCGTTCGTTGTCATTGAACCTTTGAATCCTATTCGTCAAGCATGTACCGATGCCGATACATAAAGACAAAAGCTTGTAACTTACATATAGCTTAAGTTTTCGTCGCCTAAACCGGGCACAGACTTCAAAACCATACATTCGAAATTCATTTCAACCTATAACTCCTAACGTTAACGTGCTTCCACAGCGTTCACAGTAATTAATGATGCTAAGCGTTGACGCATTTTACATTGACGTCTTGTCGACTGGTTTCGCAGGGAATATATCTAGATATGTATGTACGTGGGAAACATTTTTTTAGTCAAATACACGGCATGAACGAGAAAAATACGTGGAGCAGATTACATAGAGATTAAAGATACTTTTCACGTAAAAGAGTAGTAATGTTCAAACTTGTACAGAGTAAACATGCTCAAGTATGTAATAGATAATAAGTAATGAGTATAAACTGAACGAAATAAAAGTGAAGGGAAGTCATAAAATTCGAATAACAATAGCTATTGGCGTCCAAAAAAAGGATATTAAAATCCTCATCAACTTTGTAGCCAAAAACTGCAGGAGTTTAAATATGTTGTATTCATGTGCATTGTGTAAAAGAACTGCCATTATAGTAAAAACTTGTCCTGGGAAGGATGCTACAGGTATAAAAGTATTTGTGCAACAAATACAAATCAAATCAAGGAAAAATACCCGTGTATTATTGTATATATGATATATGAAAAAAATGAAAGGCTTTCTGAAAACATTTTTGCCCATAAAAGGGCACCTTTCACCTTTATGCAATATGTAGTCAATAGAAAAAACCAAAGGTCCAAGCTGTTTTAAATTTTCATAGCTTCATGTCCGATTTGCCTTTGATGATTTGACACCAAAATGTAATTATGTAAGTAGACATTTGATGGTCTGTTAGATATGTATAAGTGAGCATTTTTAATGAAAAAATCATTCGAGGCTATGTTTATAATAAACTTTTTGCATTGACGAGTTGCCTGCCTTAATGTAATATCACATGTACAGCTTGCCCATTAAAAATGCCGAAAAAATATAAAAATATCATTATTCTTGCATCTTATGTGCAAAATATTAGATACAAGTATCTGTCGTTACTATGACCACTATTCACCATCATAATACACGCATTCCTTCCTAATATTTCCTGTAATAGTCCTGTCGTTCCCTACACAACACACAAATCACCACTCTTCGTTTTTGCTGTGTTGATAGCCACAGTTTCCTGTGTACAATTTACAGATGTCTTCTTAAATACCTACACCAAGTTATTACTGTACCCGTACTCATGTTATGTCTGTGTGTGTGTGCAATTACCTGAAACATAAGACAGACTTTTGACTTTTCTTCATCTCCACAGTCCACACAGTCAACTAAACAGGCATTAGATTTATGTATATATACTTATATTATTATTGTATAATCGTTTATTTTGCATCTCTCTGCCTCTCTCGATTTATTCTTAATTCACGACTTCCGGCAAAAATTGCCAAGCTAACAATAAGTATACATAATGCACAAGTATCTCCATATTGAACTTCATCTCTGTCTACTATTTGAAGCTCTCTTCTTATTCCTCTGGCATGTAATACTTATATAACAATAGCAAACACATATTATGTACAGGTATGTATGTATGTATGTTAAGGCTTGCCGCGAATCCAAATCTTCGAATCCAGCTCGAATCTTTTCACCAAGATTCGAATGGATTCGAAAGATT